>CAUZXS010001863.1:70000-77500 GCA_963585895.1 Sepioteuthis lessoniana
GCAATTTAAAACCATTTAATTGTGGGCAGTAAACTATTTAATATTAAACAGAATTACGAGCACTTGAGACCAATACTAGAATCATTTATCTATCTACAAACAAGTGATTAATATTAGATTTGATAGGAATATTTAATGAATAGAATTACAAATGTTAAACAGAAATACGTGAGACCATTCAAATCTGTAAAAAGAAATGATTAATATCAAAATAAAGTTATTTGTATTAGAGAGCAATACTTGAAACTAAATAAATGTGTGCAAGCTAATGATAAATATCAAATTAGATCGAAATAGTTGATAAATAGAATTACTTATGTTAAAAAAGAATACTTGAAACCATAAAACTAAGCAAACAAACGATTGATATTAAAGAGAATTATTAATTTAGATAGCCATGCTTGACACTATTTGACTATGTGCTAACAAAGGATTAATCTTAGATCGAATTATAAGTCTTATATAGTAATACTTAAAACCATTCAATTGTGTGTAAAGAAATGATTAATGTCATTTATAATAATTAAAGTTGGATTACAATATTTGAAACTTTTTAAATGTATAGAAACAAATGAGCTTTGACTCGTTTAGAATCCTGTTGTCTATAAACTATTTGATTACAAATTATATAAATATTTATATATGAGCACTCTGGCGAAGGAATTTTCGGCCTCCACTCGCATAATGCAAAGCTCTTCGAAAGAATTGAGCACTCTGGTAGCCGATAGGGTATAAAAATGTAAACAAACGGACGCTGCTGTTTCTACATAATACCTTTAAAATTCCCTTTGCAAACATGGTACGGGTGTTGGCCGAGCGGTCTGAGACTAAATCTAACATAAAGTTGGACGGGTTTCGATCCCGGCCTCGAGCGTCCTCTGAGTCTAGCCATACTGAAGAGTTCTGATAGAACGGAACAGTCTATATGTGTCTTTAAGTATTGTGTATTTTTGCAGCAAGCCATTGTTCAAACAGGCTTTGTTATAGACCTCTGATTAGTTTTTTCTTATTATCTTCACGTTAAGGCGGTCATGTCTTTTTGTTTCTTTTCGTATGTCAAGATCCAAATAGTGGAGAAAGTGTCCCATATTTATCTAAGCGTTTTCAACCATATCTCTAGTCATTCTCAGGGGAACTATTGTTTTTTTTTTTTTGTTGATTTTTTTTTATTTGGAAAGTTTCATAATTATCATTATTATAATTATTATTATTATTATTGTGAGTGATTGGTCCTTTCATTTAGGAGGGTTGGTAAAGTTAGTTATTAATGAGTGTGTGTATGTGTGTGTTTAAACAGTGGCGAGGTGTTCTCGTGGTGGAATGGTTAAAGTAATGATATTTACCTAACCCCTCCGCTCGGGCAGGATATGACACTAGGTCGATTTTTTTAAGCGGAGTTTAACAGGTCTGAATTCAGAGTTTTCCTTCTCCTAGACTAGTTGCCTAACCAAGGCTGAAGAACCTAGTCTGCCCTACTATTTACCCATAGCTGGAAGGAGAATAAGTGGATTAATACCTTTCCCAAGGGTATTAGTGCTATGTGAAAATGCAATCAGTCTCGTCCAGGATTTGAACTCGTATCGCCGTGTCCAATTCCTACGACGATAACCATTACTCCACGGGCACCTCCAAAAGTAATGTTTAAAGTAATGGACTGCAAAATCGTAGTAAGCGAGTTCGTACTCCAGTCGTGCTATTACGTTCACTTGAGAGTAAGTACCCTTGGGAAAGGCATGAACCCCCTTATCCCCCAGGCTATTTGTTAAGCAGTACCACTACTGTTTTTCTAGAAGAATGGCTTTGGTATTAAATAACCTATAAAGGTTGATATGTCATTAAACCAAGAAACCAAACAAACCCTATGAACAGGATTTGGTATTAAATAACCTACAATGGTTGATATGCCATAAAATACAAACCAACAAAATCAGACCTCACTGCTTTCAAAGTAAGCAAGTTCGAACTCAATTCACGTTATTCTGTTTACTTTCGGACTAATAACCTCGGGCACATTGTGAAACCCCTTATTTTCTCTGCTATGTGTTCTATAAATTTATTTACCAACCCCTTCGCTCGGGAAGAATATGACATAAGGTCAATTTTTAAGCGGAGTTTAACAGGTTTGAATTCAGAGTTTTCTTTCTCCTAGACTAGTTGCTTCACCAAGCCTGAAGAAACTTGTTTGCCCTACTATTTACCCATAGCTGGAGGGAGAATAAGTGGATTTATACCTTTCCCAAGAGTATTAGTGCTATGTGAAATGCAATCAGTCTCGTCCAGGATTTGAACTTGTGTCACCGTGTCCATTTCCTACGACGATAACCATTACACCACGGGCACCTCCACATATATATAGTACTGCTATTGTTCTATAAAAATATATTTGGCTCACAATAAACCAGGAAGGTTGATATGCCATTAAACAAAGAAACTAAACAAACCTAGTCTTATTTCGTAATATTTATTTGCAAAAAATTATACCGTCATATAACTATTTTTAATATCAAGGATTTGCACAGTTATATTTCAAACAACCATTCCTGTTTAAAAAAAAGATAATATGGTAAAAAAAAGTATCTACGTTCAGTTAACTATTCCTATCCATGGTAATCTTTCGGTGTTTATTTTTTCGCGTCAATAGACGCCACCCTTATAGAGGAGTAGCAGTAATTTCCTGATTGAACAATTTGATCTGGGCCGTCGACCTTCGAGGTTTCACCGACCAGTCTCAGGTGAAGCGCGCCGAGGACCCATCTTTTGATTCATCCACCTTACTTCACATCCATCATGCTGCTTACCATGGCTTTCACTGTTATATGCTTGAGTGGCTTGCCTAATACTCTCCTCCCTCAGCGAGTGTTATCCAGTGACAAGCAAGGGCAAAATATCTGAGTGAGTCTGAAGACAGCAAAGCTGAATTTCGTGGAATTTAACCTCTCTGGTTTCATAGAGGTCTTATAGTTACTGAGTGATGCATCTTTAAAACTACGCTTGTAGGGTTTAATGTGAGTTTTTCTTCTCGAAAAGAAATGTTTTTTTCTCTTAAGTTTTTACAAGGTTTTCAACTGTCTGGAAGGTCTTACGTCATCTTTGTGCGGACACTGGATGCAGTCTACAGGACCGGCCAGCCTCACCACCAGATGCAGTTTAGTGTCATAATCTGGACACGGAAGAAAATAATTCTTTAAACAAATGATTTTTGTGACGATGGCAGCAAAACTATTAATGTTAATAAATGGGCTTATGGAAAAATGTGCAGATATACGTTCTCTCTCTCTCTCGCTCTCTCACTCTCTCTCTCTCTCTCTCACACACACATACTCACATACACATACACACACATACACATTCATACATATATATATATATATATATATATATATATATATAAATATTGTATACTTAGGCAGCTTGTCGTTATCTAAACATGTTTGGTTGAATACCGTGGATTGTTTTATTTTCAAAATCTTCGAATGAAGACGTTCGAATCTTGTTGCTATTCTTTTATGTCTGGCACAAGATAGTGAAGAAAGTACCCGACACTAGCCCAAGTGCTTTCGACAATTTCACAGGTAATTTACGGGGTTGTCTTAGAATCCTCGAAGCAATTGCTATAAAAAATAAATAATAAACAATCATAGATAAAATAGAATTCACCACAAGCATTAACATTAAACATATTCAATAACTAACCCCCACCATAACAGAATGAGCCAATCCCATCCATAATATATATATATATATATATATATATATATATGTGTGTGTGTGTGTGTGTGTGTGTGTGTGTGTGTGTGTATAAACACACGAAATAAATATGAATAAAACTCACAGCCAAAAATATGTAACACAACCCCTGAAGATGACCAGCGAAATATATATATATATATATATATATATATGAATATATATAAGTTGAATATCAGGTTAGACCCGGTTCCAAAGCCTAGTTGAGGCAATTAATATAAGAAAATTTAAGCGCAGTCAATTCCTCGAACACCTCTCGGGGGTCTATAACTCACAGTCTTTCAGATGTTGATAAAAAACTGAGGCCAGCAAGAAAAAATCGTGAGATGGTGATGATGACGATGAGGATTTACGTTCACGGACGTTCAGGTAGATATTTTCAAGTTCAAGAGAAATACTTAACTTCACGAAAGAATATGTAGCGCCAACTTACTGAGAATTGACCAAATTGTTTATTAGCTTGCGTTTAGTATTGTTTCCAATTTGTTCACAGTGTCACTCACAAACATGTTCCAAACAAAACATGGGTAACCTTTTTCGAGAAGCGAGTGGACGAAACATGGCTCATCAAAAGGCGGTTCGTACTAGTAAATATATTCAAGGAACATACCTCAAACATTTTTACTACTTACGTCCATGCACTGTTTTAATTTGGGTTGGGAGGTTCTTCGGTAAAAAGATCTTTTTTTATCAATAAAAAATTAAGTCTTTGCATTATTTTATCACAGATATAAAGTAAATATGGCGACCGTAGTCGTGGGCGACCAGAAGGCTCCTTTTTCAATAGCTACAACACCGGGATGTAGGGAACGGCGCAACTCCTTTCCCTTGATTGCTCCACTTTACCCTTGATACGTACCTTATATTGCTGAGTGTGAAGCTGGAAGGTATCATGTACCATTTTTAAAGTCTTTGGTATGACGCGACCTGGGATTGAGCGCAGGTCCTCCAGAGTGATTAATACACGCTTTTGCTGTGATATATCACGGAATAATTTTTAAAATAAAGTGAATACTTGAAAAATCTGTGTATTCAATATGGATATGATCTATGTATTTGTTATACTCCCTACATTATGGACTCGCTCTCCTCCATAAATACACGTCAACGTGACACAGGGCACCTCGGGTGGTGTAATGGTTAGCAAGGTAGACTAGCAAACCTACACGAGTGAGTTCGATTCTCATTAGGTGCCCAATTCATGCGGCCTTGTGCTACATCTAAGCGAAAAGCTTAGTAAATTACCACAAATCAGCGTGACACCATTTGCGTTGTGGACGGATAGCCACTACCACACTGGATTCTCAGCTTTCTAACTACCTGGTTCACTTGTATCTTGTTTTTGTTACCTGAATATATATGTTTTTTATCAACCCTTTTTGTGTTCCCCGTGTCTTTCTTTTGTCTGCATCACAACAGTATCAAATAAGAAAAATCGAATATTTTCATTATCCCTGAAACAAAATTTAATTCTTATAAACTGCTGCATATTTTAAGAAAAAATATTCTTATTTTAAAAGGGTTAATCAGAAAACACCTGCGCCAAATGTGACCCGTAGCTTTCTTATAACTGTTGCAAACAAATATTTTGGCTTGGGTACTTACATATGTTATTTTTTAATTGGAATAAATGTCCTCATATTGTAACATCTAAGTGTGCATATGTATTTACCAACCCTTCCGAAAGATGTGACACAAGGTCAATTTTTAAGCGGAGTTAAATTCCGAGTTTCCATTTTCTTCAACTGGTCGACTAGCCCGTCTGCCCAATTATTTATCCTTAGCTAGAGGGAGAATGATTGGATTACTATCTTTCCCAAGTGTATTAGTGCTATGTGAAATGCTATCTGCTTGCTCCAAGATTTGAACACGTCTCGCTGCGTCCATTTTCTACGACGATAATCACTGCACCACGGACACCTACATAGATATATACGTACCTATGCGTATGAGTGAGTGTGTGTATGTGCAGGTGCAATCGAAATGTTTTGGGAACCCCTCCAGACTGATCCATCTATTTGTCTGGCAAGTTTTTAACAATCTTCCAGGTCTCGCTGGATATGTTAAGCATGTCTTGAAAATAAGACAATTGCAACACATTTTCTATAAATTTCTTTTAGACTCAGGTTCTCTGAGCATCTGGTTAGCATCTTGTATACTTAGCCACACATTTATCCGCAAAGAATATGCATACTCGCTCACACAAACACACACATACACGTACATACTTATATATATATATATATGTGTGTGTGTGTGTGTGTGTGTTTTGTCTGTTTGCGTATTTATTGTATGGTGCAAAAGCAAGAAACTTGAATCTGTCTACGCTGTATATATATATATATATATATATAGGCCAGGTGGTAGAATACGCCAACTGTATCCCTGCAGAGGGGTAAGAACATCCCACAATGAGTGTCCTAGATTTGACACAAAACCATCTGATAGTGAAGCTCCTGCCCTGGAGTTTTAGGGAATATTGAGTACTCCTTCATTGCCATTATTCTCAGATCCACGCTGATCTTGAATACAAGTACCTGTTAGGATCCTCTCAATGGATCATATAGAACTATTTAACCATTAATCTGTATGCAAACTAATGGTTGGTGTTAAATTGTACTGTTAGTGTTTGATAACAATACTTGAAACCGTTGTACTATTGGCAAACAAATGAGCTCAGACATATTTGAAATGCTACCGCCAAACTATTCGTTTAAAAACCATATTTATATAATATATCTACACACACACACACACACTCACACACACACATACACACACACACTTATATATATATATATATATATATATATATATATCACAGGGAGCAGAAGTAAAATTAGGAATATTCTAGTATGATAATGAACGACTCTATTAAAAAAAACACGATTAATTTTCATCTTAAAAAATAAACAACAAAATAAGAAGATAGAAACAAAACAGTAAATTTATTCAATATGGTCGCCATTTTTTTTCAATTGTATCGATACGCCTCCGGAACGTTTTGCATGTCTTCCAAATAAATTCTTTAGACATTTTATTCCATTCCTCCACAATAACAGTCTTACGCGAACCAATATTTTGATGGGAAGTTGCATATGTTTTGTTTTCTAAAATATCGCATATAGCGTAATGAAGGGGTTTAAGGTCTGGGCTTAAATCTTGTTTAATTGCTGTCCACCCAGTTTTCTTGTGGATTTACAATTCATCAGCGCACTTTCTTATTGACGCCGTGGAGTCTTTCTTAATTGCCGTAGCGAGAATAGTTTAAAAGCCTTCTTTTCGTTTTTTTTTTTTTCAATCCTCCACTTCTCCTTTTCTGTAAAAAACTCTTTTTCTTCCAAAATTTTTTTCTCTGCTTTGTATAAGGTAGACAAAGATATTTTGGCTTGATTTCGGCGTTAAGCAACACGTAGATTCGTTTTCGTTTCTTTTCTTGCTCATTCATATTGGGCTGATTTTTTTTTTAAAGTGATTAAATAATAGATGTAATCATGAAAATTTAGATTTATTTTGTTTGTGTTTTCAAAAATTAGACAAATCAGACCAGTCAGATATAGATGTATATATAATCAGATTAATCATATATATATATATATATATATATATATGGTGACGATACCAAGCATGTTATTATCATTATTATTTTACTTCGCGCAAGTTTTTTTACCCCAGCGCTAGCTAATGATCTTTCATTGGCGTCTGAGTGACATTGAGTCTTCTCAGGTTTCTAGGACTCTTCTCAGTATTCTG
>CAUZXS010001863.1:80000-83141 GCA_963585895.1 Sepioteuthis lessoniana
CACACACACACACACACACACACACTAATAGTTGTAACGTTTCTGTTTTAAAACTATTTATAGTTTTAAAAACGGAATGTTACATATATGTAACTTTTTTTCAAAGTACATATATATATATATATATATAGAGAGAGAGAGAGAGTGAGAGAGAGTTTTAAAACTTAAACGTTACGCAAGAAAAAGTAGATTTTATTGCATGACTTCTAACCAATTCTTATGAAGATTGTAGAAAAAAATGAATCATTTATATTTGAGTAAACTTACAACTAGATTTTTCTTTCTTAAGATTCGCAGAATTCCTGTAAATAAATAAAATAGCTGGTGAGGATTTTTAAGAGGCTGTAAATGAACTAACTCTTCGAAATTACAATATCTTTTAATTTCTTTGATCGATTCTAAAAAAAATTTAAGATAAAAAAAACGTTGATTTTTTTTCTTTCTTTAAACATTTCTCTACTCCATAAAAATTTTCTTTCCAGTGTCTTTTTATCTTGATTAAAAGAAAATTTAGATTTCAAGTAATGCTACTCTGTTTTCCTCTTAAAACCAAACAAATTGTCTGTTTTATGTAATTCATACATGCACACATACATATTGCTATGTAATGACTCCCTATCTGATGAGGCGAACATTAATTTAAGAATGATTAGCAGGTGGAGGGTCAAAATTCAATTCCCCGTCCATGAAAACTAATGAGAGTTCTTACGGTTGGCTGAGGACGAGTTAGATTCTAATAAGTAAAGAATTACGGTTTAGACCCAAGAGCATCAGGCGTAAGTTTTGGGGGTCCATGAAAGACTATCTTTTAAGGGTAGTGTGCGGTTAATAAAAGAATTACTTTTTTTTTCCATCAACTGAACAAAAACCATCTCACAGGCCAGTTTTTATGAGACCGGTCCAATAAGAACAAGTGACTTGCAAAAAAAATTAGCTGGATTCTTTTAATAACGTCTTTGTCTGTTCCTTGTCATCGGGATTAAGTGAAAACTAATTTTTCTCCTCAAATTTTCATCGTCTCGTCAGTCTTTTCGTTCAGACATGAGCGGAGCATTCAATAAGTTTCCAGACATTTTTTGTACAGGCATTTAAAATTGTCGTAGACTCTTCAAAATTCCCTATGTCATTGCTATACATCTTATGAGATGACTGACCCATTTCTATGATTTCAGGTTCAAATGAACAGCTATAGCAGCAATTGGAATACAACCTACTAAAGCCTGATTGTCACAACTGGTCAATTTCAAAAATGCAATCTGGACTTCAGGACACTTTAGAAGAACGATATGCAATAAAATTCTGTTTTAAACTCGGGAAAATGCCACAGAAACGTATGGAATACTTCAAACAGGTTTTGGAGCATCTTGCATGAATCGAGCATCAGTTTTTGAGTAGCATAAGAGATTCAAGGAAGCCAGGGAGTCTGTGAGGGATGGTGAGAGGTGTGGGAGGAGTAAGTTAGTCAATACACCAGAGTTGATTGGCCAAAGGGTTAGGGTTAGGGTTACTATGTTGAGGTTTTAAGGGAGTTCAGGAAGAGATTCCGTCGGAAGAGGCCAACACTCTTCAAATCGACTCAGTGGCTTTTCCACTAGGACAATACACCAGCCCACAACTCCATCCTTGTCACAGACTATTTGACCAAGATGGGCATTTGCCTCCCTACAGTCCAGACCCTGCTCCCTGTCACTTTTGATTATTCCCTAAGCTCTGAGCCTGTCGTTATGAGGAAATTGAGATGAAATAGGCTGTGACGAAGGTCATTGACACGCTAACACAAGAGGACTTCCATGGGGCCTTCCAGAAGTTGTTGGAACGGTACAATGAGTGCATTGCAGCCGGTGGAGATTACTTCGAAGAGGACAAGAGTTTTATGGGTGCACTATCAATAAATGTGCCCATAGGAAAAAAAAGTCTGGAAACTTATCGTCTGCCCCTCGTATTTACAAGCTAGTTGATTAAGTCCACCATCACAATTCTTTCATAAAAGCTTCATTTTCTTTACTATAAAAGATGGCCGGATTTTATTGTTTCTTTTAGAATTTTAAACTATCAAAACAGATATCAGTAGGTATTATTTATTGCCAAACTCTAAAGCACTGAAACTCTCTAACCGAGAAAAAGGATTTAGTTTGAAAATACATTTACACTATAAAACTTAGCGAGGATTTACTATTTTTTAGGTCTGCTAAATATTCATATCTTTGGTTAAAGTGTTATTAGGCTGGAGTGTTTGCGGATAAATAATTCCATAATTATATTCATTTTCATTATATTCCAAGAGAAATAATAAGAAGTATTGTTTGTTCGGTCATGGAGAAATACTAACTTTCTTGGAAAAGATTAATAGGGGTGTGTCTTTTTATAAAGGAAATGTGTATCTCTCTGTCTGTCTGTCTCTCGCTCTGGCTGTCTGTCGGTCTCTCTCTCTCTCTCTCTCTCTCTCTCTCTCTCTCTCTCTCTCTCTCTCTCTCTACACACATGTACACATTAAATAATTTATGCGAATATACGTAATTATACATTTCTATATGTTCATACGTTTATTGGTGTATATGCATAGAGATGTACACGCCCCTCAAACATTCATATATATATATATATATATTTACATACAAGGTCTTTTAAACATACATATGTCTATAATGTTATTACCTGTATTCATACCATCGAATATCTGTTAAATACACGGCTTTGATGGTTTTTGATTTTTTTTTAAGTCACCATCTATAAGATTTCTCTGACTCCTTTGTTTGAATTGTTATATCCTTTTTCTCTCCTTTTCTTGTGCCATTTCTTGCAAAGCCCCCCCCCACCGCCTCTAGAAAAAACCCTTACACACTTACACACAATCGCGTACATACATAATCCACCCCACCATACATATATGTGTTTACATGTCATCGTATTCAACTGCGCATTGCACCGAATTAAACACTTACACAATGAAAGCGTTGCATATAAGATGTTCATGTGTGCCGGCCATTTTATTAATACGCCTTTATGCATGACCGTCTGTTGTATTAAAATGTCTTATAAACTTACACAGGGGCGGGGGGAGGAATTTAGCCATTTTTATTTGGAGTCGAGTTTTTCGCACTTATATATGTTTATCGGTGCCATGTGCATGTCCATTGAATC
>CAUZXS010001864.1:0-10000 GCA_963585895.1 Sepioteuthis lessoniana
GCCACTCCTCCCTATCGTTCATCGCCCTAGGTAGGTCTTCAGGACAACAAACTGGATCCTCACATAGCTGCTGAATGTACGTTCGTGCTGGTCGTCCTGCTTTTGCGCGGCCATGTGTGGGGATCCATAAGAGTACATCTCTTATGAGTTCGTCTCTGCTTCTCCAGCAGTGTCCTGCATGTCTGGTTCGTCTAACTTGAATAGTTTTCGTGATAGGGGGCAGGTGGCCGTACAGTTGGTGGTCTTGTTGGGTGTTTCTGCCAGGACTTCAGGATTGCACGCAGCATTCTTGTGTAATTGCCGTCTAGCTTCTTCTCCAGCCGTTTTGTTAGCGTCCATGTAGTGCATCCATATAGCAGTATCGATGTGACCGCTGCCTGAAGAAACTGCGTTTCATTTTATCGGTTAGGTCTGATTTCCATATAATCGATAGCCTATTGATAGCTGTCCATGCTTTCGTTAACCTCGTTTCGATGTCCTTTTCGGTTGATTCGACGCTGCTTCCTAGGTACGTGAATTTGTCTACTAGTTTAAGAGGGGTTCTTTCTAGAGTGGAGATGTCCCCCGTTTGGTTATAGCACATATATTCCGTTTTGTGTGCATTAACATTGAGGCCTATGCTTGCTGCTTGAATGAATGGTTTGTAGGTATGATAATCCTTTCAAATGTTAGAGCTCATTTATTTGTATGCAGATGGGTAATGCTATCTAACTCTATTATTACTCTTGGATACTAATCATTTGTTTGCATGCAGTTAATGGTTTCAAGTATTCCTATCAAACACTAATAGTTCAATTTAATATCAATCGATTGTTTGCTCATAGACATTTTCAAGTATTCCTATCAAACACTAATAATTCTATTTGATATTGATCATTTGTTTGCACACAGTTAAATGGTTTCAAGTATTCCTATCTAACACGTATAACTCTATTTATTATGAATCATTTGTTTGCCCATAGTTAAATGGTTTCAAGTATTCCTATCTAACACTTATAATTCTATTTATTATGAATCATTTGTTTGCACACAGTTGAATGGTTTCAAGTATTCCTATCTAACACTTATAATTCCATCTATTATGAATGATTTGTTTGCACACAGTTAAATGGTTTCAAGTATTTCTATCTAACACTTATAATTCTATTTATTATGAATCATTTGTTTGCACACAGTTAAATGGTTTCAAGTATTCCTATCTAACACAAATAATTCTAATAATAATCATTTATTTGTTCTCATTTAAATGGTTTAGGTATTCCGATATAACGCTAAGAATACTATATAATAATAATCATTTGTTTGCACACAGTTAAATAGTTTCAAGTATTCCTAACAAACTCTAATAATTCTATATGATATGAATTATTTGTTTGCCCATCAGTAGATTCATTTATTGCTATTTAACATTGATAATTCAATCCATTGATTGATTTTAATCTTATACAAGTCATTTGCCTCCAGTTGATTTCAAATGATTAAAGATAAAAATCCTTTGTAATTGATTGAACAATTATATTTGACCCATTGATTGGTACAAACAGGAACCTCCATTTCGAATGAAAGTGGGTTGGGGAGTAAACTGATTGAAAGTGTATACCTTACTTCCCAGAGTTCCAGGACAGGAGCCTCACCACCAAATGCAGTTTAGGGTAGTACTTCTGACTCTGATTGAGTTTTTTACCCCTCTCTAGTGATGCAGTCAGTATATTCTACAACTCCAACCAAATAGCTAGCTAGCTAGATAGATAGATATGAAAAGAATTATATATATATATATATTGTGATGAAGAGAAAGAGAGATAGATAGAGATATGGTGAGAGAGAGAGAGAGAGAGAGAGAGAAAGATGAAGAGAAGTATTGCATACTCCCATTTGGGGATTAGTTAGTCCCTGTGGCATATTAACTATTTCATATATTTATTATTTAGCATGTGAATCGATATACAGAAAGATATAGATACAGTGAGATAGGGAGATAAAAAAACTGAGATAGATAGATAGATAGATAGATAGATAGGGAGAGGGGGGAAGTCAGAGATGTACTGTGAGATAAATAGATATAAAAAGGCTAAAATAGATAGATAGATAGATAGATAGATAGATAGATATGAATAGACTGACAAACTGATAGATAGATAGATAGATATGAACAGACTGACAAATAGATAGATAAATAGATAGATAGATAGATAGATAGATGAAGTTACCCCAAGACAATGGAGACTTATCTCTATTGTCTGAAATTCCATTAGTTATTGTCATTATAGAAAAGTAAGATAACAGAAAACCAATTCCAACAGACGATGATGTTTGTCAAATAATAACAATGAAAAGAAAAAAAAGAAGATGGCGAATATTGATGACGCACCACATATATATTTACACGACACTCGAATTTTGGTAACTGTGTCATGAAAAATGTTTCTTCCATTAGTTAAAAAAAAACAAAAAAAAACAAAAAAACAAAATAACAAAACAACTACGATTCGTCCATTGTTTAATATCAGGAAATCTTCGGAAAATATTTCTGAAAGCATTGTTTTATCTTTTCACAGAGAATAGCTAATATGGCATCGCACTTCAACAAGTCTCTAAGCCGAAATAATGTCATCATTCTTTGAATTATCATTTTTTTTAAAAACAACGCAAAGGGTGAATATTTCTGTCGAGTACTGAGGAGGGTGCTGGGCAGATGTGATCTCCAACAAAATTCACCATATATCACGAGTGAAAATATTGCAGTTGAGTACTGAGGAAGGTGCTGGAGTATAGGGGAGATGTGCTATAGCTTGATCTCCAACGAAAGTCACTAGATATTACGAGTGAAAATATTTCTGTTGAGTACTGAGGAGAGTCCTGTAGCATTGTTGCTACTTGATTTGCGAAGAAAGTTAACAGTTATTTGAAGTTGAATATTTCTAGAGAATATGGTGTTGGTCGGGAAGCTGCTGTTGCTGCTGCCATTGCTGCCGCTGTAACTGCTGCTTATATTATTATCTTCCTAAATAGCTGTGGAGGCTTCTGTCCTTATACAATAAGTGGGAGCTCGAGCAAAATGCCCCCAGCTCCAGCATCATCTGACCCCCATCTGTTTATTCTGATTCTTGAGATATTAAATTCTAAAAGATGTCACTGTAAAATCCTATGTTGAGAAGACACATTCCCTAAAATAAATAAATATAGAAAGAAAGAACTAAGCGATAAGGGTAGAAGAAGAGAGGGAAAGACAAGAAGAGGAGGAGGGACGCTGAAGTGGAGAGATGAAGAGTTTGAGATTTAGGGAGTGAAAAGAGAGAGTGAGAGAGAGAGAGAGAGAGAGAGAGAACGATAAAAAGGAGGGATTGAAAAAGAAAGAAAGAGAGAGAAAGAGAGAGAAAAAAGGATGAAGGGGTAGAGAAGAAGGGGGAAAGAGAGAGTGAGAGAAGAGGAAATAGAGAAAAGGAAAGATAAAGATAGTGAGAAGAAGAGAGAGAGAAAAAGAGAACTAAAGAGAGACAGAGATAGAGAAAGAGAAAGAGAGACTAAGAGGGATATGACTTAATACAGGAAAAGAGAGACAACAGAAGAGAAAGATAGAGAGAGAGAGAAGAGGGGAAGGGATAGCAAAAGGTGGAGAAGTAGGGAGAGACAGAGATAGTGAGTGAGAGAGAGAGAAAAGGAGAGAAAGAGAAAGAAAATGGTGACAGATTTAGAGAAAAGAGGAGAGATAGAGACAGAGAGAAATATATATATATATATATATATATATATATATATATATATATGAATACAGACAGAGAGAGAGAAAGAGAGAAGAGAGAAATAGGCAGAGAAAAGGAGATACATAGATAGATAGATAAAGAACGAGAGAGGGGAAATATTTGGAGAAAAAGGAGGATATATATATATATATATATATATATATATATATAGATAAAGAGGGAGAGAGAGAAGGAAAACAAGAGGAGAAAATAAGAGGGATAAATATATATATATATATATATATATATATATACACAAAGAGAGAGAGAGAGAGAGGGGGATATATGGAGAAAAGGCGATATATATATATATATATATATATATATTTAGATAGCTATATGTATATATATATTCAGAGAGAGAGAGAGAGAGTGAGAGAAAGAGAGGCATAAAAATGAAGAGGGGTAAAATTAAGGAGGGAGCAAAGACTGAGTGATTGAGGATCAAGCAAACGGAATCGTTCCAATGCCTATTTCTCCCGATAACATCAGCAGTTATCTCCCTTTGCTTCATTCCTATTAACCCTTGCACGTTTCATCAACTCTAATCACGTGATCTACTGTCGGCTCGCGCAGCGATCCCATAATGCTCTTGAGCGGAACGAAGATAAATGCCCTGATAGGCTCCGTCTGTTAAGGTCAGTTTCATTGCTTTGCCTGATCTCAATTTTCGCTAAAAGAATAATTTTGATGCAAGTTTCAGAAATTAAATATTGATAGAGCGTCTAAGTACGAATAGTTCGGTCATTTTTATTCGATAATTTTATTTGTTCGGTTTTGTTTTATGGCATATCAACTATTATAGCTTATTTAATGCCTTTTTGGACGTTAACAAAACGGCGCGAGAAAAAGCTTGACGGCGACTACACAAGAATGCTGCGAGCCATATTGAACAATTCCTGGAGGCAACACCCCATAAAGCATCAACTATACGGCCACCTACCTCCCATCACGAAAACTATCCAAGTTAGACGAACCACACATGCAGGATACTGCTGGAGAAGCAGGGACGAGCTCATAAGTGATGTACTCCTAGGGACCCCTACACATGGCCGGGCAAAAGCAGGACGACCAAGTTAGAACATACATACAGCATGTGTGTGTGTGTGTCTCAATGCACAAGTTACCCACGTGACTGCGAATCTCTCTTCTAATAATAAAAGGTTGAATTCATTTTTGTTTGAGAATTGAAGATACTATACTATAACAACTATTAATCCTCGATCACAATGCCTTCGACAAACGAGGAAAAATATTTTGTGTCACTACTTACGAGGATCATTAAATAAGTTTCTAGATGTCACAATAGCCCGAGATGGGAAACGGGGTTACAGAGTGCGAAAGACGTCACGCACCGGAAGCGCGCGGAGGATTTTGGGAATTTGAAGAAAGTTAGTGGAGTTGAGAACTAGACACCGGACGAGACGGTTGACTTTCGCTTGCTCGCATTGGCCTTGGGCAGGTGCCACACTTTTGGGGGGGGGATGAAAAAGCCAGAATAGAAAGAATGTGTATCCCTCTCCTTATGTCGAAAAACCTTTAAACTCAAAGGTAATAAAAAGTTTCGTACCTGAACTGAGAAGTCATAAGTGTTTTTCGTGTTTCGAAATTCCTATGTTCTGTGTTATATATATATATATATATATATGAACATTATATGTCCATTTCACACATGGCCGTATCTGGCTATGGTACACAGACCCTAAAATGATAAAAATGTTTACTTGCCTCTCCCCTCATGGCAGTCTCATTACTGCCATTTTCATATATTCTTTAAAAAATATACAATCCTTTGATGAGGTATGTGAATAGAAAGGTTGACAAAGAAGAATACTCATCGTTTTATGCATCATACAAAAAATGACTGCATAGCGGAAGGACGGAAGCTGGAAACAGTGTAAAAAGATTTATTTTTACATTGAAAATATTAAAAAAATCATCAGCAGGCATAATTTTGAAATATCAAATGAAAATGATAACAAGTAGATGAACAAATGCCACTGCAGGGAGAGAGAAAGATAACCCTTGAAGGGTAATTGTTTCATAAATAATCTGATATATAAGATCACTATCAACAAAAACAATGAAAGGATATTCGAGGTGCATACGACAAGTTTCCAGACTTTTTTCGTATGGGCATTTAAAATTGTTGTAGTCTCTTGAAAATTCACTATGTTATTGCTATACATCATATGAGATGACTGACCAATTTATATGATTTCAGCTTCAAATCAACAGCTACAGCAGCAATTGGAATACACCCTACTAAAGCCTGATAGTCACAGCTGGTTAATTTCAAAAATGCTATCTGGACGTGAGGAAGAACGATATGCAATAAAATTGTGCTTTAAACTTGGAAAAAATGACACAGAAACGTATGGAGTGCTTCAGACTGCTTTTCGACCATCTTGCATGAACCGAGGATCAGTTTTTGAGTGGCATAAGAGATTCAAGGAAGGCTGGGAGTCTGTGAGGGATGATGAGAGGTGTTGTAGGAGTAAGGAAGTCAATTCACCAGAGTTGATTGGACAAAGGGTTAGGTTTAGCGTTACTATGTTGAGGTTTTAAGGGAGTTCAGGCAGAGATTCCGTCGGAAGAGGCCAGCACTCTTCAAATCGGGTCAGTGACATTTCCACCAGGACAATACCACAGTCCACACCTCCATCCTTGTCACAGATTATTTGACCAAGATGGGCATCAAGACAGTTCTTCATTCTCCCTATAGTCGAGACCTTGCTCCCTGTGACTTTTGGTTATTCCCTAAGCTTAGAGGCTGTCGTTATGAGACAATTGAGGAGATGAAAGAGGCTGTGACAAAGGTCATTGACAGGCTCACACAAAAGGACTTCCATGGGGCCTTCCAGAAGTTGTTGTAACGGTAGAACAAGTGCATTGCAGCCGGAGGAGATTACTTCGAAGGGGACTATAGTTTCATGTGTGTACTATCAATAAAAGTGCCCATACTAAAAAAGTCTGGAAACTTAACGTATGCACCTTGTAGATCGATGCCACTGAATTATATTGAGAAAATAGACATTATGATCATGATCATCATCCTCTAGTCACGCTGAAAGCACGTATTTCCCTAACCCTCTCTCTATTTCTCTCTATCTGTCCGTATCATCCATCGCTCCCGGCAGCTCTTCCAAATTACATACAGTGTCTCCACAGACCTGATGTAAATAAGTGCTTGCTGGTGGGCCAATACTGGCACGGCCATGTGGAGAGGCCCATAGAAGAATGCGTCTTATGAGTTCTTTGCTTCTCCAACAGAGTCACATGTGTCTTGCTCGTCTTACTTAGATAGTTTTTGAGATGGGAGGTAAGTGGCCATACAGCTGTTGTTTCGTTTGGGTGTTGCTTCCAGGATTTATCCAAAATAATTTGTAGCATTTTTATGTAGTTTTCATCTTGCTTTTTCTCAGTGCGTTTTGTCGGCGTCCATGTGGTGCTTCCATAGAGTAGTATTGACACAACCGCTGCTTGGAAGAAATCCCGTTTAATTTAATCGCATTGATCAGGCTTCCAAATGATCGATAACCTGTCAATAGCAGTCTACGCCTTCGCTAAGTTTATGCCAATATCACTTTCAGTAGATGAGATATTGCTGCCGAGGTATGTGATCTTGTCTGCAAATTTTAGAGGCCCTTCTCGTTCACTACATACGTATTCTGTCAACAATAACCTCGGGTTTTCCCAACAGAAAAATTAGCCAACAGTACTAAATTATCAATTAATAATAATAGTAAACGAATAGATAAAAAATGTAAAAAATACAGGTAAATCAACCATAATATATATATATATATATATATATATATATATATATATATATATATATATTAGTTTTTATATATACTTAATAGCCATGGTAGCTTCTCTGCGACCTATGGTTTCATGACGTCTTATCAAACCAACAGCCGTTCATAAGCATCCATGCAATTGCATATATATGATAACTATAATATCATCATCATCATCATGTCGTGCTGCCAGCACGGATATCCCTGACCCTCTCTCGCCACTTCTCCCTATCGTTCATCGCCTCCGGCAGGTCCTCTGGATTACATCCCGTGTCCCCACATAGCTGCTGTATGTAAGTTCAGGCTGGTCACCCTGCTTTTGCTTGGCCATATGTGGGGGTCCATAGGAGTACGTCACTTACGAGCTCGTCCTTGCTTCTCCAGCAGTGTCTGGCTCGTCTAACCTGTATAGTTTTCGTGATGAGAGGCAAGTGGCCGTACAGTTGGCGTCTCGTGGGATGTTGCCTCCAGGACTTGTTCAATATTGCTCTCAACATTCTTGTGTAGTTGCCGTCAAATTTCTTCTCCAGCCGTTTAGTTAGCGTCCATGTAGTGCATCCATATAGCAGTATCGATACAACCGCTGCCTGGAAGAAACTGCGCTTCATTTCATCGGTCAGGTCTGATTTCCATATGATTGAGAGCCTATCTATAGCCGTCCATGCTTTCGTCAGTCGTGTGTCGATGTCGTTTTCGGGTGATGAGACGCTACTTCCTAGGTAGGTGAATTTGTCCACTAGCCTCAGAGAGGCTCCGTCTAGTGTGGTAATGTTGCCCGTTTGGTTGTAACACATATATTCAGTTTTGTGCGCATTGACATGGTGACCAATGCCTGCTGCAGCTCGTTCCAAACTATGCAGTAGTGTCTCTGCTTGATTAGGCGTATTCGCCAGTAACGCCAAGTCATCAGCGTAGTCGGCGTCTGTGATAGTTTTTGCGGGGTACCTTTTGCTTCTTTTCTTAGTCAGCTCGAAGCCATTTTCTCTGATTTTGTCGATCGAAGTTCTAATAGCTCTGTCACAGATATTGAGCACTTTCCAAATTATACCGCATTTGGTCTGCCACAAAGCCACCAAGTGAGATAGTGACAACTATACACTGTTGTACTATATATATATTATGTGTATGCTTAATTCCCTTCTAATATGTAATTTAGATAGTGTAGTTTTATATATATATATATATATATATATTGGTAGGATAATGGCTATCTCTTGAAATTCTTAATTAAATTTTTTTAAAAGTTTATTATTGAAAAATAATTAATGGTAACACCGTAATTTTGGTTAAAAAATCAGCAGTCAATAAAATTATCTTGTGCAATAAACGTGTTTATAAGTGACACTGCGATATAGTTTTTAAGAAAATAAAAAAAAAATGTCTCCGTTAAAAGTCGTTTTTTTTTTCAATATAATTACAGAATTTTTCTTTTTTTTAAGCTAATAATGTCCCAGGATATGGTGTATGTGTTGGTTTGGTTTGCTTCACTTTAGTTTTCTGGCATATCAACCCTTGTTGGTTATTCAATGCCAAATCCTGCTTTTAAAGATATATTAAATATATGATTTGTAAATACATTTTTTAGATACACACAATTAAATGATCCAACAGTTCCATTACTAAGAATTCAATTGAGCTTTATTCAATAAAGTTAAATGGTTCCAAGTATTGTTATGTATCACTAACAATTCAATTAAATATCAGTCATTTGTTTACACATTGTTAAATGATGATACAGTTCTATTTCTAATAATTCAGTTTAACACAAGTTATTTGTTTAAATGTCAAGCAGTTCGAGTTGACCCATAGGTCAGATGCTACCACTCCAGGCCAAAGTGGATCTGAGCAATGGCAATGAAGGGGTACTCTGTAATTCCCAAGCTAGAGCTTCACCATTCGGTCAAAAAATATCTCCTCATTCGGTCAAAAAAATATCTCCTCATTCGGTGAAAAAATATTTCCCCATTCGGTCAAAAAAATATCTCCCCATTTGGTCAAAACGCTGATTACATCTCTTCAAAGGAGTAAGACCCCACTGCTCCAACGAGTGGCATCGATATGACATTTAACTATCTAATAGAGAACGTCTCGTCCTGAACCCTTGACTAATGTAGAGTACTCTTTCATTGCCATTACTCTCAGGTCCACCGGAGTGGTTGAACTTGTTAGGGTCCCTTCAATGGGTCAAATAGAAATATTTAATTATTTTCTCTACATGAAACAATTTAACTGTATGCAAACATATGATTGATATTGAATAGAATTATTAGTGTTAGATAGCAATACTTGAAGCCATTTAACTGTGTGCAAACAAATTAGCTTTATTTGTTTAAATTTCTAAAATGAAGCTTGATAATTTTTTATCTCTTTGTGTATTCGGACTGTAGTCTCTATCTTCAACATTTCGGCCGATGTGTATTTCGGCCTTCTTCATGAGTTTCATATATATATATA
>CAUZXS010001864.1:15000-21824 GCA_963585895.1 Sepioteuthis lessoniana
CTAAGCTGCTAGCTCTACAGATTCTAACAAGCACGAGGCGAGCAAAAGTGAATGTATCCCGCAGAATTATGTCAGAGGAGATCCAGAATTTGATATGTTCCACAGACCAGAGCCTTATCCAAGACATTTCAATAAAGGGATCACATGCCCCTAATCAACCGGCTGTTTACTTGTTCATTTCACAACCACTGTTGGTTATTCAGTACCAAATCCATAAGGACAGTTCTATTTCTAACAATTCAGTTTAGCATAAGTACACAGTTTAGTTCTATTTGATCCATAGATAGGACCCAATCAGGTGCAACCACTCCGGGCAAAAGTGGACCTGGGAATGATGACAATGAGGGGGTACTCCGCATTCCCTAAAGCTCCAGCATTACTGGAGCCTCACCATCAGACTGTTTAGTGTCATATCCAAGACACTCATGGGGGAAGTCTTACTTTTCTGTAGAAATTCTGAAGCCTCAGCCGACTGAGCTACCGGACACTCGTTGGTGGAGAGTCTTACTCCTCTGTAGAGATGCAGTCGGTGTATTCTGCAGCCATAGCTGACTTGGCCACCGGACATTCGTTGTGGGAGGGTCTTGCCCCTTTGCAGAGATGCAGTCGGTGTATTCAACAGCCTTAGCCGACTGGGCCACAGGACATTCTTCGGGGGAGGGTCTTACTCCTCTGCAGAGAAACAGTCAGTGTATTCTGCAGCCCTAGCCGACTGGGCCACTGGACATTTCTTGTGGTGGGGGTTTTACTCCTCTGCAGAGATGCAGTCAGTGTATTCTGCAGCCCTAGCCGACTGGGCCACAGGACATTTCTTGTGATGGGGGTCTTACGCCTCTGCAGAGATGCAGTCAGTGTATTCTGCAGCCCTAGCCGACTGGGCCACTGGACATTCTTTGGGGGAGTGTCTTACCTCTCTGCAGAGATGTAGTCGGTGTTTTCTGCACCCTTAGCCGACTAGGCCATAGGACATTTCTTGGGGAAGGGTCTAACTCCTCTGCAGAGATGCAGTCAGTGTATTCTGCAGCCCTAGCCGACTGGGCCACTGGACATTCTTTGGGGGAGGGTCTTACCTCTCTGCAGAGATGTAGTCGGTGTTCTCTGCACCCTTAGCCGACTAGGCCATAGGACATTTCTTGGGGAAGGGTCTAACTCCTCTGCAGAGATGCAGTCAGTGTATTCTGCAGCCCTAGCCGACTGCGTCACAGGACATTCTTTGGGGGAGGGTCTTACCTCTCTGCAGAGATGTAGTCGGTGTTTTCTGCACCCTTAGCCGACTAGGCCATAGGACATTTCTTGGGGGAGGGTCTAACTCCTCTGCAGAGATGCAGTCGGTGTATTCTGCAGCCCTAGCCGACTGGGCCACAGGACATTTCTTGGGGGAGGGTCTAACTCCTCTGCAGAGATGCAGTCGGTGTTCTCTGCACCCTTAGCCGACTAGGCCATAGGACATTTCTTGGGGGGGGTCTTACCTCTCTGCAGAGATGTAGTCGGTGTATTCTGCCGCCCTAGTCGACTGGGCCACTGGACATTCTTTGGGGGAGGGTCTTACCTCTCTGCAGAGATGTAGTCGGTGTTCTCTGCACCCTTAGCCGACTAGGCCATAGGACATTTCTTGGGGAAGGGTCTAACTCCTCTGCAGAGATGCAGTCGGTGTATATTAGTGATGTTAAATCGATGATGAATGTTTAAAAATGCAAAATATAAAAACATTGGGAAAATTTGTATAGCAAGAAAAAGTTGGGCGTTTAATTAGTGAATCAGCGTTTCTTTGTTTTAAATTACGTCATTGGAGTTATTAGAAATATTGCGTAGAATTTATGTCCCGTTTGTTTATCGAGAAAGATTTCGAATCAAAAAGAGGAAGAAAAAGTAAAAGAGAAAGCATAAAAATAATGATATATGTGGAATATATTAACTAAAGATGGAATATATTGGAGCTATTTAAAATGGATTTGCTCAAGTAAGGAGAAATATTATAACAATCTGTATATAAAGCAATTAAAGTACTTAGATGGGTTTAAATTTCAGCTCGCTTATAATTTGGAAAAGTTTTAAATGTTGCTATCATTCATTGAAAATTGCGTTAAATTCCAACCTGTAGTTTTCGGTCAAAACGGAAAATTATCACTTCGCTAATAATTCGTCGTGCAATGGACATATATATGCAAAAAAAGGGTGGCAGGCTTCGCATTTTGAAGAACACAGAGCGAAACCTTCATTGGTCTACGTTTTCACACCTGACATCATCGACACGAGATGAACACGCTCACTGAAAAAGAAAAAATCCTTAACTCCATCTTTCACTTTTATTCATGTACTCGACATAGACCAAAAATGGTCAAAAGTAGTCATATTCAGGTTAGACTTTCAATATATATATATATATATATATATATATATATATATAGTGTTTTTCATTTGATTAGTTGTTTGCTTGGTTAGTTGTACTTTATAGCATATGAACCCTTGTGGGTTATTTAAAGATAAAACCCGTTATGTATACATATATATAATTTTTTTGTTGTAGGTCCAAAGAGGGAATACAAACATTTTAAAATGAGTAGGTCCACGAAGAGGTTTGTATTTTTTTAGAATTTATTCATTTATTTTGTTCTTACATGCGTGTATGTTTCCACCTTTTTGCTTTCTTCAGAGAACATACATGACACAAGGCCTTGTTAATGGAGTACTCAATGAGGCTTGAACTCACTTGTGTTTTCAGTTTGAATGATTTTCAGTTGGGTATGGGTTTATATAGAGGTCATCTTTTCTTTTTCTTAGAGTGCGTTTACCTTAGCCTGCTTTACCCTTCATTAATATTTGATATGTTTTTGTTGTTGTTGTTGTTGTGTGTGTGTGTGTGTGTGTGTGTTGGAGTGGTTTTGGATTTCACTAACAGTTATTTTTCCTCTTTGTGTGTGCGTGTGTGTCTCGGAGATTTTTTGAGTGGGTATGTGTGGTAGTGTTGTTTGAAATTTACTGGTAACTGTTTTTTTATAAATAATTTTTGTCTGTATATATATATATATATACATATCTAAGTATGTTTGTGTCCATTTTGTATGTATATATATGCTCCCCACCGAGTGGGTTCAGCACTCCAGTGGGAAATTGCTGACTGCCACATACGCGTTAATGCGAACCATTTCTCATGAACTGAATACTCCGGTAGCCGATAACGTATATGTAAAAATATATATGTAAATAATTCCTTCGCTTACTATGAAAATGACGATAGCTCTGGTTAAAATATTCAACCAAGCTTGAAGCATCTTGCGTGTCAAGCTACACTGAAGAGTTATGATACAACTAAACAGTCTGTCTGTGGATGACAATATATATATATATATATATATATATATATATATATATATATGATTTGTAAACGAATTGTTTGTAGGTAATGTTATTTCTAAACGAGCTAAATCTGATTTGTTTGTACCCAGTTAAATGGTTTCAAGTATTCTTATCTAACACTAATAGTTTTATTTTCCGACAGTTAAGTGGTTTAAAATATTGCTTTATCATACTGATAATTCAATTTAACATCAGTCATTTGTTTTTGAATGATTTTAACTATCGTATTGGTAAAACTATTCTATTTGAACAATGGATGGTATCCCAACATGTATTTCCACTACGTCTGAGTTGACCTGGGAGTAATGGCTATGAAGGTATACTCCTCATTCCCCAAAGTTCTAAGATTGGAGCGTCACTATCGGATACTTTAGGGTTATATCGAAAATATTCGTTGGGTGGGGTTTTACACCTCAGCAGAGTTACAGTCGGTGTATTCTACAGTCTCAGCTGACTGGACAGGTTATCATTTGAGATGTATATAGTGTTTCAGAATAAATCATATCATTTCCTAATTTGATAACTTGACCGATTCTTGTTCAAATAATCTCAAATCTTTACAGCACGTGTAGAAATAACTCAAAATTTTTATGTTTCATATTGTTGGGTGGGGGAGATCTTTTCTTTTCCAGTTGATTGCATTTCTATACCGGAAAAAAATTATGAAACATTAAACGTAGAAGTTTGAGTTGAACGAGAAAATTATCAGATTAGGGAAATGATGTCAATTTTTCAGAAGCATCATATATATATATAATGCTTTAAAAAAATTGATATCATTATATATATATACGTGGTGCCTTCAATAAGTTTCCAGACATTTTTTGTACAGGTATTTAAAATTGTAGTAGACTCTTGAAAATTCATTATGTTATTGCTATACATCTTATGAGATGACTGACCAATTTTTATGATTTCAGGTTAAATTGAACAGCTAGAGCAAGAATAGGAATACCCGCTACTAAAGCCTGTTTGTCACAGCTGGTCAATTTCAAAAATGCAATCTGGACGTCAGGACACTTTAGAAGAACAATATGCAATAAAATTGTTTTAAACTTGGAAAAAATACAACAGAAACGTATGGAATGCTTCAGACTGTTTTCGACCATCTTGCATGAATCGAGCATCAATTTTTGAGTGGCATAAGAGATTCAAGGAAGCCAGGGAGTCTATGAGGGACGATGAGGGTGTTGGAGGAGTAAGGAAGTCAATACACCACAGTTTATTGGCCAAAGGGTTAGGGTTAGGGTTACTATGTTGAGGTTTTAAGGGAGTTCAGGAAGAGATGCCATGGGAAGCGGCTAGCACTGTTCAAATCGGGTCAGTTGGCATTTCCACCAGGACAATGTACCAGTCCACAACTCCATCCTTGTCACAGACTATTTGAGCAAGATGGGCATCAAGACAGTTCCTCACCCTCCCTATAGTCCAGACCTTGCTCCCGGTGACTTTTGGTTATTCCCTAAGCTCAGAGGCTGTCATTATGAGACAATTGAGGAGATGAAGAGGCTGTGACGAAGATCATTGACACGCTCACAGAAGAAGACTTTCATGGGGCCTTCGAGAAGTTGTTGGAACGGTACAACAAGTGCATTGCAGTTGAAGGAGATTACTTCGAAGGGGACTAGAGTTTCATGTGTGTAGTATCAGTAAAAGTGCCCATACTTTAAATGACTGGAAACTTATTTAATGATCCTCGTATATATATATATACATCAATGATATAATGATATCAATTTTTCTGAAGCATCGTATATATATATATGATGCTTCTGAAAAATTATATATATATATATATATATATATATATATAATAAAAAAAAATTATACATATATATATATATATATAATAAAAAGAAAAAGTTCAATTCTTTGGTGTCATTATAAATTTATTTCAGGTCTATGATGACCGTCTTCAGATGTTGAAAGAAAAACACACACACACATATATATATATATATATATACATCAGAATATATATATATATATATATATATATATATATATATATATATATTGGCATAATGTTTAAAGTGTTTCCCAATGGTCTAGGTCGAGTCATACCAAAGACTCCAAAAAGGATAATTGTTGTCTCCTTGCTTAATACTCAGCATTATAAGGTACGGATCAAGGGTAAGGGTAACGATCCAGGAAAAGGAGTAGCACTCTCCCCTACATCTTGGTGTAGTAGCTATTGAAAAGGCAGCCTTCGGTTCGCTCCCGACTATGGTCGGCTAACTGAACTATATATATATATAGTCATCCAAAAATGATAACACCGTCTTTCTTGAAAATTTAATTTAATCTATTTTGCTATTGTTGCTCTAAAAACACGATTCGTCGACAGGTCACTATGCAAAGACAGTTTCTGAGAGATCTTTGGTATAAGAAAGTTTAAACCTCGAACGCATCATCAAGAATTCCGAAATTTTGCAATACATAAATAAAAAAAACGGAATTCGTCTTTTGAAAGCAATTAAATTACTTGACTGATGTTTGAGAAACTGGCAGTTATACAAAGAAAGTGCTTGAATCGAATAATTTTTTTCATTTTATCCACGATTTTAACGAGATTTCAATGTTTGAACAGTATATATATATAATATATATATATATATATATATATATATATATATATATATATATATATATTCGAGGAAAAGAAGTATTTAAACGCTTACGATGTATGCATTTGATATATTTCATGAGCTTAATTTTATTTCCATTTACAGAGAAATCGCATGTTGATTTAAAATTAACGAAAAATAATTAAATATGTCATAACAAAATGTAGAATGAAATATTTTAAAAAATTATGATGGAAAAATATTCAGACATAATGAATAGGTTATAGTGAAATTTAATTAGTTGGTTGGTTTTTAAAGGATATCAACACTTGTGGGTTATTATATATATATATATATTTGCATAATTCGCCAAATCATATATATAAGTAAAGTAAAGTTGGCGACGATAGTCGAGGGTAACCCGAAGGCTCCCTTTTCGATAGCTACTACACCAAGGCGTAGGGGAGGGCGCTACTCCTTCCCTGGATTGCTCTACTTTACCCTTGATCCGTACCTTATAATGCTGAGTGTTAAGCAAGGAGGCATCAAGTACCATTTTTTGAGTCTTTGGTATGACTCGACCTGGGATTGAACCATATATATATATATATATATATATATATATCATCATCATCATCATATCGCGCTGGTAGCACGGATATCCCTGACCCTCTCTCGCCACTCCTCCCTATCGTTCATCGCCCTAGGTAGGTCTTCAGGACAACATCCTGTATCCTCACATAGCTGCTGAATGTACGTTCTAGCTGGTCGTCCTGCTTTTGCGCAGCCATGTGAGGGGATCCATAAGATCCCCATAAGTGTCCTGCATATCTGGTTCGTCTAACTTGAATAGTTTTCGTGATAGGGGGCAAGTATCCGTACAGTTGGTGTCTTGTGGGG
>CAUZXS010001865.1:0-150000 GCA_963585895.1 Sepioteuthis lessoniana
CACACACACAAATACACACACACACACACATATATATATATATATATATATACATATATATATATATGAAAGTGAATAATTGAAAGGAATCCGATAGTATGGAGAAAAATTGAAAAACAAAGTAATCTAAAAGTGATGAATTTATTAGATGGAAAGTCGACGTTAAAACGTTTCGGTTTAATAAACATCCATCATTAAAACCAAAACGTTTTAACGTCGACTTTCCTTCGTAATAAATTCATCTCTCTTGGATTACTTTGTTTTTCAATTTTCTTCATATATATATATATATATATATATATATATATGTATATAAACAAGGTGTGGTATTAAATAACCCACAAGATCTGATATGCCATAAAACTTCAACGAACCAACCATCAATCGTCTGGTCAACCTGTAGGTGTGTCTATTCTCTGCAGAAGGATAGTTGGCGACCTCAGTCGAGGGTGACCCGAAGGCTCCCTTTACAATAGCGACCGAGATGTAGGGGAGGGCGCTACTTATTCGTTTGATTGCTCCACTTTACCTTTGATCCTTTTCTTACAGAGCTGATTGCTAAGTAAGGCGGCATCAACTATCATTTTTTGAGTCATTGGTATGATGACCTGGAATTTTACCCCTAAAAAGGGGTTCTGGGTATGATACTAAACTTCATCTCATTGTGAGATTCCAATTCTAGAGATATAGAAAGTGTGAACTACCTCTTCATTGACATTTCTTCCAGGTTGTGTTTACATTCATAGAACGATTGCCCAGTCGATTGGGGCTGTAGAATACACCGACTGAATCTCTGCAGAGAGGTAAGACCCCCCACCCACAACGAGTGTCCTAGATATGATACTAAACCACCTGATGGGGAATGCAGAGTACCTATTCAATTCCATTGCTCCCAGGTCCAATCTGGCCTGGAGTGGTCGCACCTGATATGGTCCTATCTATGGGTCAAATAGAACTTATCAGTGGTTTCGAGAGTTTACTGTTTTTGCATTGAAACTACGTATTTTTGCTAAACACAGTTGTTTAAAATAGAACTGTTTTGAGATTTAAACTGCGTACTGATGCAAAACTGAATTATCTGAAATAAAACTGTTTTTACATTTAACTTTGTGTATTGGCCAGTCGGTTTGGGCTGTAGAATACACCGACTGCACCTCTGCAAAGGAGTAAGACCCCGCCAATGAGTGTCCTAGATATGACACTAAACAATCTGATGGTGACGTTCCATTGATACTGGAGCTTTGGGAAATACAGAGCTCCCCTTCATTGCTATCGCTCCCAGGTCCACTCTGGACCGGAGTGGAAGCACCTGATATGAACTAATAGAACTAATCTGCGTACTTATGCGAAACTAAATTACTTGAAATAGCACTGTTTTGATATCTAAACAGCATACTTATGCTGAACTGAATTGTTTGAAATAGAACTGTTTTTGATATTGAAATTGTACTTTGCTAAATTGAATTATTCGAAAGAAAACTGCTTTGATATTTAAGTGTGTGAGGACAAAAACTACTTATACTAAGCTGAATTGTGTGAATTAGAACTTTTGACTAAACTGAATAGCTTGAAATAGAAATGATTTTGAGAATTAAACTGTGAACTCATGCGAAACTTAATTGTTTGAAATAGAACTGATTATTTGTATAAAAATGGATTTGGCATTAAATAACCGACAAAGGTTAATATGCCATAAAACCCAACCAACCAGGTCCACTATATGGTTCAAATAGAACTAAACTTTGTACTTATGCTAAACTGAATTGTTTGAAATAGATCTGTTTTGACATCTAATAGTGTGTAAACAAAAAACTATATTATACTAAACTGAGTTATTTTAAACTCTTATCAAAATGACTAAATTCGGCGTTAAATGACCCAAAAAAGAGTGATACACCGTAAAACAAAACAAACAACCAATCATAGAACGAACAATGGCAAATTTTAAGATTTTCATATTTCAATAAAAATGTTCCACAAATTGGGGGTACTTGAAATATTTTGTGAAAACCTATTCCAAAATATTTAAATTAAATGTTATCCAAGTGTTCATGTTGATGGGAATTTTTAAATCAACTATGATTCAGTTATCCATGGTACCCATCCCTTATTTTTTGTTGGGATCAAAAGTTCCTTTTAGGCCTTCTGCATCAACTAGCTTCAAATCCAATTCATTGAGCAGAATTTCTGCTAGATAGAATAATGCTTTAGATAAAGTAATCCCACTTACTAGATAACATCTAGTATCATATTTTATAAAGATGAGTCATAATTTCTGGATCCCACTGAAAATCTGGTTTAGATAAGCAATAGTTCAAACTGAGTAATTCAAGTATTCAAGAGTATGGTAGCCTCGTTTTCACACAAAGAGACTTTTCAGATAGAATAATTTAAAAAGGATACCCAAGATTACTTGGATAATTTATCTTAACAATCATTTTAAACTGACAAACACTCTATACTTAGTTGCAATATACATGTTTTGAAAATCAATGTATACCGTTCAAAATTATTTTAAACTGGCAAACACTTCATTTGTTGTATAGTTGTTTTTTAAAAGATTTTATAGTACACGGTCCTATCGAATACAAATTTGACCCCTAGATGACTTGACACTGCCTAGAGCTCCTGAAATGGAGTCTCACTGCTGAATAAACACCAGTTTCATAGCCAGGACATTTCTGAAGTAACTCTTCTAAAAAACTTTGAACATCAATAAAAGTCATTCTTTTCTTGTTGGGGGCAAAGAACTTTTCAGTACCTCTTGTTTAGAGTTAACAAAAATTTGCTTCATGTTTTTGTGTGGCAACAATTGCTGAAAAAAGAGATTTTTGAGATAAGCCTTATTTTTGAAGTAGGTCTCTCTGCCTTTTTTTTTAAAAAAAGAAAATCAACCATCCGTATAAAATTCTCCAAAAGCTGCTAAAATATGAATGAAAATATTTAGTAAGCTGTTGGTTCCTGTATTCTCAGCTTTTGTAACCGACGATAAGAGGATATTTAAAGTTGAATTGTTATTTGATTTCTATTACAAGAGGTAAAATTCGACGAGAAGGTTTTAAAATGGGAAGGAGAAAGTGCTGAGAAACACCGGTAAGAAACGGTTTAGCCGATAAGGAAAAAAGACAAACAAACAAAGAGATAAGACAGAGAAAAGAGAAGTGAGATAAAGTAGAAAAGAGAAAGTAAAAGAGAGAAAGTAACAGAGAGGGAAAGTAAAAGAGAGTGAAAGTATAAGAGAGAGGAAGTAAAAAAGAGATAAAGTAGAAAAGAGAGAAAGTAAAAGATAACGAAAGTAACTGAGAGGGGAAGTAAAAAAAAAGCGAAACAAGAAAAGATAGAAAGTAGAAGGAAGTAGTAGAAGAGAGAGACAGTAATAGAGAGAGGAAGTAAAAGATAGAAAAGGTCGAAGAGAGAGAAAGAAAAAGAGAGGAACAGTTGAAAAGAAATAAAGTAAAAGAGAGATAAAGTGGATGAGAGAGAAAATAGAATAGAAATAAAGAGAAAGTAACAGAGAAAAAGAAAGAGAAAAAAAAGAAAGAAAAGAAACAGAGGGAGAGTGTGTGCGAAAGAGATTAAACGAAAGAGGTAAAGAGAATAAAAAAGGAGAAAATCATAGAGATTTTAAGTAAGAGAGAGAAGAAAAAACTGAAACGAAAAAGAGAAGGCGAGAAAAAAAAATATAAGCGGTAACAAATAAAAAAATAAGCTCACTAGGAACAAGTTAAAAAAAGTCTTAAAAAACTGAAATACATTGACCCATTCATAAAAGAAGCTCGATTTCTGCTTAAAACAATACTTTAGCAGAAAAAAGTCTTAAAAAGCTATAACCGATTTCTTTTTTTTTTCTCTCTAAACAAAAATCGTGTAACGAATTTTCGTTATATCAGAAAAAATAATTTCAGTAGAAAATTTTTTTTTTTTTATTTTTTATTTATGAAAAGAAATCAATCGAATGTTTATTATAGTTCCAATGAATTGACATTGAATACGTGTAAATAGAACCTTGAGTTTAAAAAATGGAACGGGAATTATAAAAATTTAAGTTTCTCAGTTTTGAAAATAGATTTTTATTGTAATCTTCTCTATATTCTTTTCTGCTTATTCTTAAAAAGAAGCAAAAAGTGTTACTGACGTGTGGGAGGTCGTATCGATCCGGATATATCGATCAGTGACATTTATTTATCAATATTTCCATGCTATCCAATCCGTATCCGATAATTGGAGCCAACATATAAAAGCTCCTAACTTAACCCCTTAGAATCAGCTGACGAGATATTTCACGCGATATTTCTTTGTTCTGGAACAGCTGGTGATATATCTTGCAAGAAATGTCTTTGTTTGGGAACAGTTGATGTCAGTCTTACTCTTTTTATCACTCAGTTAATTTCCTCTTTTCCTGCTGTTTTTTCCCCCATTATCTTTTTTCTTTCTGTATTTGTGTTTCTACGTAACTCTCTACTAAAGTGACTACTCTGACTGATACCATGGTTTTATATTGATAAAACTGATCAACAAAGTTTTTATACTGAGACAAAAAAGTTTTCGACCGGATCTAATTCAACTGCTTATAAATCCACACACCTACAGGGTCTGTTTAAAGACGAAATAAAGTGGGGGGGAAATCATTAAAAGACGTTTGTGTCCTTCTTTAAAATAGTGTAAGATCAACCGTGTACCACAGTAATTCACAACTTTAGGGTCCTGGTCAGGAACAAATAACAGCAAGAAAAAATCACTTTCTCTTCCAACTTGGCAACGTAATTATATGCTAAAGTGACTTTTATATTTCTAAATTGATAAACCCGTGAAAAAGAAGGGACAACTTTCTCTGCAGAATTTTAACACTATATTCTTATCGATTACTTCGAAGGATCTTATTCCGAATATATGCTTACAATTGTCCTTGCACATTCGGTATTTTATAAAATGTGCATAATATGCCACTGCTAGAATATTAAACGGCCATTTTTCTATTCCGTTACATCAAATTCAGCTTCATTAAGAACCTCGTAAAAGCTATGATTTATGATCGTTGTAAATTCAGACATCAACAAATAAAATTCAGCACATAGAAAAGTAATACAAAAATAAAAAAAGAACTTTCATTGGATCCGAAATCAGAAAATGGATTTCTCACAGCAAGTTCAGAAATAAACTAAATACACTCGAGCTAGTGGCATGAGATTCATTAGTATCAATTATATAGGTCTTTCTTGGATCTCAGAGAAAGGAAATCGATGCTGATTTTATAAACAATAACTTTCTAGATATAAATTGTGTTCTAGAAAACAAAATTATCTTCTCAGATATATCATGTTTTCAGGTATATGTTGTTTAAAAAAAAAAACAAATGCATACTCTCATTTATGACAAGTTTTTTTCAGTTGTAACTTATTTCTAGAAAATAGAATATGTTCTCTGAAATCACAAACCTTTTCAATTATAACTTGTTTCTAGAAAACAAAGTTAGGCTTTTAGATATCACATCTGTTTTCAGATATGTAGTTTTTAGAAAACAAAAGTATGCTCTCATATCTTAAAAGTTATAGCTTTAAAAAGTTATGATAACTTTTTAAAGATATAACTTGTTCCAGGAAAATAAAATATGCTCTCAGATATAACAAGTTTTTTCAGATAAAATTTGAGTCTAGAAAATCAAGTTATGCTTTCAGATATCACAAGTCTTTTCAGATATAAATTGTTTCTGGAAAAGAACTTCATATTTTTTATTTTCTTATTTTTGAAGTAAATCTTTCAATATAGAACATTTTTTTCATATCAGTGCGCATGTTAGCCTAAGAGTTAGGTATATTCTAGAGAATATATATATATATATATATATATATATATATATATATATATATATATATATACACTAATATCTACACACATTTTTATAAATGATTACCTCTCATTATGTTAATCATAATGCATTACGTTAATTGGATTTAAAATTAATTGATTCCACTCATGAAACTTAATTAATAAATTAAATCAGATTAAAAATTTCTCATTTATTGATTATTGAAAATCAATAAAACTCCTGTGACCTTTACTTTATCTAATGATTCTAGCATCTTGTAAACATTGATTATTGCAGATGGCCGAAATATTTCCATTTAAGATGGATGCAAATCTAAAATGGTTGACCATAAAAATTGAAATGTACCAATTTGCAGACAATCTTTGATTACAAAGATTAAGGAATAATTGAATTAAAGATTTTACTTGAGCTTATAATCGCTTTATATGTTGTGATCAATTGAGTTTCAACAAAAGTTGGACTCAATTACTTTCAGAATAAACGATATTTTAAAATTAAAGTCCTGAATGAGCAAACACTCGAGCTTGAGGGCAACAAATTTTCCGTCTATAGTTTCTCCTGCAAAGAAATCGTGCAGTTTATTCCATGAATATATCATAAGATTTTTTGGCTGGAAGTAAGTAAATAAAAAAGTCAGGTGCCTTATGATTTTTAACATAATATCCTTCCCCGGCAAAGCAACAAATTCAGTGATAAGTCACACAGACCGAAAACGATTCTGTGAAAATGTCTCATTAAACTTGAGCTAATAATTATGTATTATCGGCTTATGAACTAATTTACTTACCCTTTCGTAATTCCACGCGCCTTGTTGGTGAAGCTTTGAAATCGCTGACATTATGCCCAGCAGATTGGTTAGAAATCCCCCCAAAAGAGGTGTCCTGGGTATGGCACTAAACTGCATCTAATTTTGAGGCTCCAGTTGAAAAGATCTGAAGAGTGGAGTACTCCTTTATTTCCACTGCTCCAAGGTCCATGCTGATCCGGAGAGATAGTTCCAGTTAGGATCTCATCAATGGACCAAAGAAAAGAAATTATTCGTATTCGGTAGGACTGTGTGCAAAAAATGAAAAATACCTTTTAAGAGATGTCTACATAAAAAAAGCAAATGCGAACGTAAAATGAACGTGATTCGCTAACCTAAAATATAAATAAATAAAAATAACCTTTGATGAGTTAACACGCCGCTAAAATTCGTCCATCAGTCAATCGATCTGGCACAATTCGTCCTGTCAAAAGATATTCTAATTGTTATTTTCAAATATAAGAATATTGTGTACTCTTCCTTTGAAAGAAAGAAAATAAAAGTGAATAGATGATAAAGTTAAGAAAGACAGAAAAATGAGAATGGGGTAAAAAGAAAGAAAGAACAAAAGAGAAAGAAAGGAAAAGAGCATGAATTTAATAGGAAAAAAAGAAGAAAAAGTAATTCTAAATAAGCAAGGGGAAAGAGTGAATGAGTCAGTAGTAAAAGAAAGACAAGAAGAAAGTGATTGAATGAATGAACTAGATAAGCACAAGGAAAGAAAATAGAAAGAAAGAGAAAAAAAGAAGGTAGATATCAGCTTTTTTTCTCTGGAATTCACTCATAAACTCAGACCTTCCGTAAGGTCGATAAGACATAGGAAGTAATACTAAGCCGGCCCCTGTTAGTGGGTCGGAAATTGTAGTTTTCCTTCTCATATATATATGAGTGTTATTTAATAGATAAAATCCGACTTTCTTTTTTTCTTGTTTTCTTTCTTAACTCAATCATCTTTTTATATCATTGTTTCTTTGTTTGTGCCTCACTTTTTTTTTCTTTTTTTAGCACACAACTGCACACACACACACACACACACACACACACACACACACACACACACACACTCTCTCTCTCTCTCTCTCTCTCTCTCTCTCTCTGTCACGTTGTGCTTGTCCTTCTCACGCAGAGTTTCTTTCTTAATTTGCTCATTCACTTTTCCTTTTTTTCCCTTTTCTTTCTTTCTTTCTTTCTTTCTTTCACTTTCTCTTTTTTCTTTTTTTCTTACTTTGCTTATTCACTCTCTTTTTCAAGTTTCTCTTTTATTTTTCTTTCTTTCTTTCTTTGGCATCGCCCAAATTTCTGTATCAGTTAATAGCCGCTTGCTTTGACACACGCCCAATGTAATCCACTTCCAGTCTAGACAAATTTTCATTCACGTCCAATCCGATCAGTTTTGACTGTTTACAACATACACCAGCTGACAGTTCAACGATCAGCAATGTTGCTGTTATATTTCTGATCGTCAACGAATATAGAGATTATTATATATTTCTCCAGTTCTATGCAGCGACTAAATTCATTGTTTATGTACATTTGGGAATTGAATCCAGCTAGATGACTGACTCGGAAACACGTTGATAAATACAATTCATTTGCAAAAGAAAGAAAATCACTGATCACACACTTCATAGTTAAAAGTGAAATTCACAAGTCCTGTTTTAGTTGACACTCTTTCATTATAAATATTATAGACCTTTTGTCGACATTTGACAATAAAGTATTTGGTGCAGTCATTTCTCTCGTGTTTTTGTCGTAAATTGAAGTATATCTTGATTAAATATTATATTTCACTAAAATAATAAAGTCTTTTTGAAGGAAGTGATATCAAAAGTATAGAAGTTTAACCCATTTTTTTTAATTTTAAAATTTAAATGAAGACGTGCACAGCTGAGCAATTTACGTAATAAAATGACGAAATCTAATGACGAAGTCGAAATGTCTTGACTAGTCAACGCCAATTTTCAATACTTTTTATCAATAGTCTCAATACTTTTTTAGATAAATATTTTAATCGAAATACATGATATTGAAAATACGGTGCTCTCTATACTTAGCAGACATAACTCTATGCGGCTTTTTTTTATTTCCTAAAATTATAATTTATCTCGAAGGTAAAATTTGGGAACATGAAGGACATAAAAAGAAATACAACGGTTCAGCTTCATACTATAACAAACGAAGAGTTTCAGAGATGTATCGAACAATGGAAACTGTGATGAATGGCTCGGGGACTTAGATTCAATCGGATGATTTGGCACATAAACTGACTTACACAATAGCATAAATAAATTCTGGTCGGATTATGGTCCGTTACTTATTGAATTAAAACAAATGTCAGCGCCTACAACTGGTTCAAAAACATAAGATAAACTAATTGATTGATTGACTGATTGATCGACATATCAAGGTTAAGGAATTACGTATATTTTATGTTTATAATGACATATTTTGTGAACTGGGTGCGGAAGCAAAATACAGAATAATTTTTAAAACATCTTTTTTAATCCGATGAGTCCAATTTTTGAAAAAATCTAAGTTTTCATGTTTAGGTCTATTATTTAAGCTATTTTTCATTAAAATCCAACCCAATATAATTGGGACCCCCCCCCAAAAAAACCCCAAAAAACAAAAAACAAAGAATCTATGATTTATTTAACACCAAAACTAAGCCAAAATAAATTTCCAAAATAATTGGAGTTTCTTTGTCTACCGTATACAAAGTGAAAAAAAATTTACAGAAAAAGAGCTTTTTAAAGAAAAGAGGGAGTGGAGGATTAAACAAAAAACGACAAGAAGGCTTTTTAACTGCTCTCGATACAGCAAATAAGGACCCCACAACGTCAAGAAAAAAGCATGCTAATGAATTGAAAGTCCACGAGAAAACTGTAGAGACAGCAATTAAACAAGATTTATACCCAAATCTTAACCCCCTTGATTATGCTCTATGGGACGTTTTAGAAAACAAAACAAATGCAACTTCCCATTCAAATATTGGTTCGCTTAAGACTGCTAATAAGGAGGAATGGAATAAGATGTTTGAAGAATTCATTTTGAATGCATGCAAATAGTTTCGAAAGCGTGTTGATACAATAAAAAAATAACGGCCATATTGAGTAAATTTACTGTTTTGTGTCTGTCTTCTTATTTTGCTGTTTATTTTCTAAAATCAAAATTAATCTTATTTTATTATAGAGTCGTTTATTATTATACTAGAATATTTCTAATTTTGCTTCTACACTACAATGATTTATAAACAGATCTGACATGTATGGGATCCTAATAAGGGCTATAAATACAGGTCAGATTGAACCTGCGAATAATGTCAATGAAGAGATAATCCATAATCCCTTGAACTCCAGAACTGGAGCCTCACCACCAGATGCAGTTTAGTGTCACATCAAGACATCTCGTTTTGTTAAGGGGTCTTAACCTTCTGCAGGGGAAGCAGTCAGCGTATTCTAAGCTCCAACAACAGGACAGATAAGATTATTTAAGAAAGCTTAATGTTCTGTCATAGATGGAAGACAATATAACGTATTTTTATTTCGCGTCCATCAAACAGAATAAAATATCCTGAGAAACTTACCCTATTCAAAACGATTTATTTGATTTCAAACTTTAGTTAGCACCCTATTACGCTATTTTTTTTTTTTGGCATTTAGCAAAATAAAATTGAAATTCATCCGTAGGTGACGTCATCCGCAGCTCTGTAATTTAAAGACAAAAACATTGGCTGTAACAACTGTGAAATACAACGCTCAGTCATCATAACTTATGAGAACTGACAGATTACATTATACGCAGGCTGACATCAGTCCGGTGAATCTTCTTACGTTAGAGTAATTTTCATAGGTTTCTGTATATATATATATATATATATAATGTAAGTAAGTTGGCTGATCGTAGTCGAGGGCGACCCGAAGACTCCATTTTCAATAGCTACTGCGCCAAGATGTAGGGGAGGGGCAACTTCTTTGCTTAGACAGCTGCACTTACCCTTGATACGTTCCTTATAATGCTGAGTGTTAAGCAAGGAGACGTCAAGTACCATTTAAAATTTTTCAAAAATCTTTGGTATGATTTGACTTGCGATTGAACCTCGGTCTCCCGGATCAGTGGTGAAGAGTGAAAAATTATATCGTTATTTTTATTAATACGAATTACAGAATTGGGAAAACTTTAATCGGATTTAAAAAATATATTTTTAACTTTTTCATAACCGTTAAGCTGCTTGCGTATCTCGTTTAGCTAATACTCTTTACAATGCCTTCTTAGCCATAGACCCACAGGAAGTTATGGCAATGAAGTGGTACTCTCTCCATCGCAGAGCTCCAGAACTTGAGTCTTACCACCAGATGCAGTTTAGTGTTCTACCAAAAACACGACTTTCTTAATTACCTTTTTTGAAACAGAGCATACTATTTGAGCAACAAACTATCTTCCATACAGCTATGCCCAGGCCTGTACCACTTGTTGGTACACAGTTATGTTATTGTCTAAGACAATTTTTATGTAATTATCTGGTTTCAAGTAACTATTTATATTTAATAATAATCATTTTTACGCTCAGTCATATGGTTTCAAGTAAATATTGCAGTCGAGACCATCTAATTGTGCAACTGTTAAAATTAGCTGAATACTTGGAAGAGTCCTAGGGATCTGAAGAGACTTGCTGTAACTCAAGCCCCAGTGAAAAACCATTGATTAGAGTTCTTGTAAAAAACTACTATTACTACTACAAGCAATAATAATAATAATGATAAAAATAATTATAATCCTTTGTAAAGAATTATTGTTTTAAGGAATGTGCACACAATTATGTGGTATCGAATACTAAAGTAAAAAGTAAAGTTGGTGACCTTAGTCGAGAGTAACCCAAAGGATCACTTTGCAATAGCTACAACACCGAGATGTAAGGGAGGGCGCTACTCCATTCCCTGTATTGCTCCACTTTACCCTTGATCCGTACCTTATAATACTAAATTTAAGCAGGCCGGCATCAAGTTCCATTTTTTGAGCCTTAGCCGAATGAGTAGAGTGTTTGCCAATGGTCCGGAAGACCATGATATGGAATACTAATACGATTAATTTTCTAACAAATCTAATTGACCCATAGATGGGACGATGATTGGTTCTGGGAATAATAGCGATGAAGAAATTCTCATCACTCTCCAGATTTCCAGAATTGGAGCCTCACCATCAAATGCAGTTTGGCGTTATATCCAGAACACCTGCTTTAGGGATGTCTTACCCTGCTTCAGGTGATACACTTAACGTATATTAAGCCCAACAGACTGGGCGTTCTGTTTTACTGGACTACAAGAATCATAGCAATATATACAGTGACATGCATAAGTATTGGATGCGTCATATTTTCTGTTATAACTCTAGTTTATGTTCGTCATTTTGCCTGATATTTGGTAAGTAATATCTCGTAAAGTTGTTTTGATTGTATGTGGAAGGAAAATTAAAAACTCATGGTTAAATCCATTTTTTAATCAAAGTTCAAAATTATCCCATGCAAAAGTATTGGATACATCAATTTAATATTCTGTTGCGTAGCCTCTGTTTTGTTTCACTACTTCCAGTCGCTTTCTATAGTTGGCCACAAATTTTCCACACTGATTCAGCGTTACTTTACCCCATTCTTCCTTGCATAATTTCCTCTAATTGCTTGATATTTTGGGGATTCCGTGGATGAACTTTAACCTTCAAAGTATTCCACAAATTCTCAATTGGATTCAAGTCAGGAGACTGACTTGGTCAATTGAGAGCACTAGTAGCATCATTTTCAAACCATTCCTTTGTAAGTTTTGCGGTATGTTTGGGACCATTGTCGTGTTGAAGCACGAAATTCCGACCATGTCCTAAAGAAGTAGCAGATTTCTGAAGGTTCTTCTCTAGAATCTCCTTGTACATTCATTCTACCATGGATAACTTGTAACTCACCAGTGCCCTTGGATGAAAAGCATTCCCATATCATAATGGAACCACCCCCAAACTTTACTGTGGGGATTGTATTGTGCTTCTTGAAGGAAGTTCCATTTTTTCGCCAAACACTTGTCACTGTGTTCCTTCTAAATAGTTCAACTTTCGTTTCATCCGACCAGATTACCTTTTCCCAAAACTGCATACCTTTCTTTTCATAAGTTTAGACAAACTTTAATCTGTCTTTGATATCTTTAGTTTTCAGTAAAGGCACTTTTCTTGGTGATCTTGAATGAAAGCCTGTACGACATAGAGCTCTGCTAACGGTATCCTTACTTACATTAATTCCAGCACCCTCAAGATCAGTTTTAATTTCAGAACGAATAATGAAGGCGTTTATTTGCACATTTCTGCTGATCCACCTTGAAGTACGCTCATTTATTTTCTCTGTCTTCCATTTCTTGGAAGGTTTGCTGCACCGTCGCCATACTTCTTATACTTTCTGATGATATTTCCAACTATACTTAGTGCTAATTTTTCAGTAACCTTATCCTCCTTTGTGAAGTTCTATGATTCTATCACGCATATCTCTGGATAATTCTTTAGTTTTTGCCATTTTCTAATCCTTGAATTCAAAAATGCACATCAAATAGTCAGATGATTTGCTGCATTATCTTGCTTCTCTAATTAGTCAGAGATAACATTCCAACAATATCGAAAATTTGAATATTTAAAATCTTTTAAAATACAAATTTTCGATTGGAAATTTGAAAAAAGTTTCACATATCCAGTACTTTTGAATAGGGTAACTTTGAACTTTGATAAAAAAAGGATTCAACCATGAGTTTTTAATTTCCTTCCACATACAATCAAAATAACTTTATGAGATATTACTTACCAAATATCAGGCAAAATGGCGAACATAAACTAGAGTTATGAGAGAAAATAACATGTATCCAATACTTATGTGCATCACTGTGTGTACGTTAGGAGTCCCCGAGGTGTTGTTGTTAACGAGGTGAACTGCACCATCGTAGAAAGTGAGTTCAAAATCCAGTCGCTTCATTACATTCACTTTTGGGCTAATACTCTTGGGGATTGGTATGAACCCCCTTACCCCCCCCAACTGTGGGTTAAATACTATCACAACTGTTCTACAGTAATTGTTTTTAAATTAAATAATTTGGGTGGTGGATATGCCATTAAAACAAAAAACAAAGAAAAATAAACCAAGCCAAAAATAGAATAATACATTGATTTTATTTCCCCAACCACATCACTAATACATTGTTCAAGGAGTCATAGCACAAAGTAGGTGAATTTTTTACATATAAATATTGCATTTATGTTTAGTATATCACTATTGCAATGTATGGTCAGTATATGAATATTGCAATATATGGTTGGTATATCATATTGCAATATGTGGTCAGTATACGAAATATTGCAAAATATGGTCAGTATATCAATATTACAATATATGGTCAGTATATCACTATTGCAATATGTGGTCAGTATACGAAATATTGTAAAATGTGGTCAGTATATCAATATTACAATATAGGGTCAGTATATCTCTGCTTAAATATGACGTGATCTCAATACGCTTCAACGGAGGCTTGTTGTTCGAAACGACAAACAAGTTTGAATCATTTGAATTCAGCTTTGAAATTCCAGAAAGAAGGTAAACACATACAGAGTCATTGTGTCAAATAAGGTATCAGAAATGCATTAAGAAAGAAAATATAAAGTTTAGCATAAATTTGGAAACATGCAACAATTTGGAAATGAGATGGGAAAAATGGAGGTTAGACCAGTGTTTTTCAATTCTTTTTCAAATGCATCCCTAAAACACTGGGATGCCTTCAATTCAACTCACGTCATAAAGGTCGCTGATAACGTTAGGCTGCTGCTCGTATGTACCAAATAACAGACGAACATTTATTCTGATAGTTTTTTAATAGCAGTAAAGTAATTGTTAATTGAAATAAAAGACATCAAGGATAGTTTCATGCAGGGCAGACAGACTTTCCTACGCCGGTGCGCCGGGGGTGCCCATTTAATTAAAAAATCTACGTCACCACACCGAGAAGAATGTCAGGTCAACGATGGAGATGTTTAGGTGTTAGTGAAAGTTATACACTCTAGTATTAATATCCATCCATTTCTAAATTATTTAAGATGATTAAGTGATTGATTCTAACGGCATGTCAAATCCCCAAGGTTTATTGTATGCCAAAAGGTTAGGAAATAAAGTTCTTTGTACGTTCTTATTAAGTGTCTTACTCAGGAGCCTTGTCACGGTGAAGTTACCTCTCGGCAAGATGCGTTCGGCGTATTCTACAACCCTAGCCGACATGTTGGACTCCATATTTTCCAGATCTCCAGAACTGGAGTCTCACCATGTAATGCAGTTTAGTTGACACCGAGGACACTTGAACTAATTGAAATAAAGAATTAAAAGATATATCAAAATATAAAACTTGGTCGCATAGTCAGTTGTTCTTCCTTAATTTTTTATTTGCTCAGCCACTCTCAGGCCTCTAAAGGATCTTCTTGTAATATAGTTTTGCTCCCCACCCTCCTCATATTTTCAAATGCCCCACTAGAAGGTGACCCGCTCTCCATTGGGAAACGTTGGATTAGACACACGTAGATAAAGGAGAGAAAGAACCGATGTAGTTGGATTTATGTAAGTATTTACCATTGCCCTTCACCACGAGTAGGTTCTGGTACAGGGTCAATTTTTGAACGAAGTACAGCTGGTTTGATTTCAGAATTTTCCTTCTTTTAGACTAGTTGCCTAAGCGTGGTTAAAGAACTCAGGATTTGTATTTTTCGCGAAGGCATTTATGCGAAGTAAAACACAAATAGCCTGATAAAGGACAAAGTATATAATGTAGGTGTTGTAATAATAAGCCTATGTGTGTAAAAATAATATAAACTCAATTAGAAATCAATTTTATCTACTTCGAAATGGTTACCTTTGGTAGCTACACACTGAAGAAGTTGTTTCCAGGCCCGGAAATAGTGTGTGAAGTCTTCAGCTGACACTCCTTTTAGCTACTTCGTCACAACCTGCTGCATGTTTTCAGCAGTTCTCGAATAGAGACCAATAAGCAGTGTTTTGATTTTAGAGGACAAGAAATTCTCACAACAACTTAGATACAGAAAAGTGAAGAGGCTGTTCTAGCACAGGAATATTCTGCTGAAAATTCCGTTCACAAAAAGATGGTCCTGAAAATAATGAAACTGACCTTTTTTTTTTTCAGAAAGGTAACTCTGAATGAATATTAGCTGGTCAAGGTTAATCTATTATCAACCATTTTTACCGTCAGATCAAAGGATAGTCGTCACTTTTGTCGTATTTTCTTAAGCTCGTTCGGTAGTTAGTAGACCAGGACGACATTCATTTTCCACAATCTCTCAAATGTCCAAAAATGCCTTGTGTCACTTCAGAACCTGTTCATGAAATAGATCTTGAGCTTCAAAATGTTGTGTCAACTTGGTAAAGGTTTGTGTCACATTGACCTAAAGTTTGACATAATTTGATCTTGTGTTTCATTTTCGTGACACACTTAAACAACTACGCTTGTAATAATTAGAGATGACTCAGCTGAGCGTTAATTTTAAAAGACAAACATAACTGTTTTTACACAAGTTCAAGGTAAATATTGATCAGCTTATTTTCAATAAACCTGTAAAATGTAAATATCAGTCTCATTATATTCTAGAGAGACTTCGTAAGTGCAAGGTCTATCCGGAAAGAGAATGAGTAAACGCTGTGATTGATTGATTAACTGATTGATTGATTTTAATGGCATGTCAACCCGTCCAGTGTTATTTCATATCTAGATGTTAGAGAATCGCGTTCATTGCAAGTTTATATTTACATTTGTTATGTTAATGTTTCTAAAGTTTTTTTGTTGTTGTTTTTTTTTTTTTTTTGCTCACAGTTTTATCGAATACGAATAATTTTTAAACATATCTGTTTGACCAATAGATGGGATCCGAAAAGATACTACAACTTCGGGTGAGTGTGGATCTGAGAGTTATGACAAGGAAGAGGGGCTTCACTCCACTGAAAACATTTGTGATTAACTATCAGAACAATAAGTTAGAAACTTCGGGAAAATATTTTTTTTTCTGGAACAGAAAAAATCAGTTGAATATCTGCCCATTTTTTTATTTTTGTTTTTGCAGATGATGGTAGGTTGGTTGCTTGGTGGTTCATAGTATATCAACCACTGTGGGTCATTTAACGGAAAGTCCTGTTTATATATATATATATATATATATATATATATATATATATATATATATATATATATATATATGCATGATTTGTAAGCGTTTGTAGGTAATTATATGTAAACGAGTTGTTATTGCTCATTTGTTTGCACACAATTAAAAGGTTATAAGTATTCCAATCAAAGACTAATAATTCTATTTAAATTTAATCATTCGTTTGCACACCGTTAAATGGTTTCAAGTGTTCCTATTTAACATTAGAAATTCTATTGATTAAGTATTCCTTAATAATATAAATGATTTGCATACAGTTGTATAGTTTCAAATAATCAATGATAATAATCCTCAGTGAATGATTAGATAGTTCTATTTGACCCATAGATGGGATCCTAACAGGTAATACCAATCTGGGTCATAGTCGAACAGGGAGTAAAGGCAATGAAAAGGTATTCCATATTCACCAAAGTTCCAGAACTGAAGCATCAACATCAGATGGTTTTAATATCATATTCAGGAGACTCGTTGTGAGGTGGGGGATTTTACTTCTCAGCAGAGGTGCCTCCGGCATATTCTACAGCTCCAGCCAACTGGGTAGACAAAAGATGAGTTATCCAAGAGTCAAATGTTGCTAAAGGTGGTCACATTAAAAATTAATCAACTGTACCCTAAATCTAATTCATTTTATGCATCTATTATATATTTGGTGCATTATTTTCCAAACCCAAAATTAGAAACCTGCCGGGTCTATTTTTTTTTGGCACAAGTATGTGAATTTGTACATGCAGTGAGTGAGTGAGTGAGTGTGTGTGTGTGTGTGTGTGTGTGTGTGTGTGTGTGTGTGTGTGTGTGTGTTTGTGTCAGTGAGTCAGTGAGTGAGAGAAAGAGAGAGAGAGAAAGAGAGGGGGGAAAAGAGAGAAATGGAGAGATAGACGGAACAGGATCTAACCTTTAATCAAATTGAATAAGAAAAAGCTTCTTTTGTCGACAGATTGTTTTAAATAGCTTTTTCTTGAATTTTCACTATTTACCTCTTTTCTTATTTGCTTAAGATGTTTTCTGTCTATCTATCAATCTTTCGCTCTCGCGAGATTCCCTCACACTTTCGACCTCGCTATCGATTCTTGTTTCGGCCTTTATTCACGACGTGTATGATTAATAATATGATAATAGTCATAACACTAATTGCAAAAATAACTATTGGCAAGGTTAACTTTTGCAGCGGAAATCGAATGAATTTCATGTACGTGAACATTCACTTTAAGTAGCGTCAGAACACAGCAGAAAAATTAGATTTTCAAAATAATATAAGGAATCCGTTTCTTGTATTCAAAATAATCCTAACAGAGTAATGAAAAAAATCACCACCATTGATTAAACATTTTTACCAGTAACTAACAAGACGTTTCATCTATCAGACAGTTTCATTGTGTCCCTTTAATCTGTTTGTTGTTTTGGTGAAAATAAATAAGAAACAATGTTCCGAGTAGTATTTGTAGATTCATTTAACTTAAGAACTAAGGTAATAAAATCAGTGGAAATGAACTGCATAGCTGAAGAATAGTGGTATTTAAAAGAAATTATTACAAAGTCTTTGTATCATTTTCAATAAGTGGCTTGGCCCAAGAAGGTCATCGAAAGTTACTCATATGGTATTTTGTATGTAATGAACTAACCCCATACGCTACGATAAGGATGTAACACAAGGTCAATTTTGAAGTGGAATTCAGCTGTTTTGAATTCAGCATTTTCCATTTTTTAGACAGGTTGCCTTAGCAAGGCTGAAAACTCTAGTCTGCCTTATAATTTACAATAGCTGAGGGGGGGGGGAGAATGGATACATGCCTTCCTCAAATGCATTAGTACGAATTGAAATGCAAAGTCTTGTCCAGGATTTGAATTCGGGTCGCCAATTCAATTTCCACTGATAATAATTACGCCTCGAGCAGCTGTAACATATTAAGTTACAGGACTTGATTAACTGTTTGAGGATATCATAATCAGGTAAGTACAAGCTCACTGCTTGGTTTTGGTTTCTTTGTTCAATGACATATCAACCTGCCTGGGATATTTAATGCCAAGACCATCCTTGTAGAAGAACAGTAGTGATACTATTTAACCCATAGCTGGCAGGATAAGGGGGGTTCAGACCTTCCCAATGGTATAAATTAAACTTTTGACCAGTCTAAAACAAACTTAGTAAATCTTTTACAGGTTATCAAAGAAAAAAAGGCTAATGAAAATAATGAATAACATTAATAATATCACTAGTAACAATTATAGATCAGGCTGGATATGGAATCTCAGAATATAATTCTATTGCCGTCAAACGTATTTACGACAGATATCATAAGCCAGGAGAACAAACGGAGAGTTCCCAAACCAAAAATGACGTGGGCTGTTCACGCATGCGTGATTCGACAACTTAATTCGCTTTGGTGTAAGACAAAAAAAAAAAAAAAAAGAAAAGAAAAGAAAAGTAAAGAAAAGAAAAAGATGACGATTTGTTAACTGTCGTTTGTGTCGTCATTTCCAATATCACTTCTCTCTCTCTCTCTCTCTCTCTCTCTCTCTTTCTCTCTCTCTCTCTATTTATTCTCTCACTTTCTGACCCCGACAACATCACTCACCTCTGTCTCTTTTCATTTACTTTACACCACGTTACGCTTCTAGTCTTAGCCAGAGCAGTTTTAGATATATTATGACTCAGCTTTATAAGTTATCAGACGCTTACATCTATTTTAAAACCTGTGGCGTCCGCTGGCACGAAATAATATTAAAAATAATAATACTCACTTTGAGTTCTTCAGTCACGCATATTTTCAGTCATTCACAAGCATACTTATGTGCACGCGGCCTAAATCCTATGTACACTAAAATAGAGGCATGAAACCACGCGGATAAGGGCATAAATTGACGTTGTGTTCATGACAGCCTATCGATATTCGATGACAGAGAATAGTGATTTTTTTCAGTACAAGAAACAAAAATTTGTCATACCTATCTGCTCAGCAATATATATATATATATATATATATATATATATATATATATATAACGTACATTTTCGGGGAAGGTTTTCATCCATGCATATTTGATTAAAAAGAGTAAACAAAGAAGAATAGATGAATAAAAAGGTTTTTTTTTTATGAACAAGGAAACTTGAATCCAGATCGAAAGTGTTACTATATATATGTTAGGTCAATCTGAAAATTGAAATTTTTGGTCCGATTGAGGAAAACTCTCCGTCACATGTCCTTGAAATGCTTTAGCAAGTGTATGAATATAGCACCATGTCGTCCACGTGTGTTTTTGAGTGAACAAGTGGTTCAAAGAAGATTCCGAGGAGGTGAAAGATGACTCCAGAAGCATGAAACTTTTAACAAGCAGGACTGAGATCATCAACGAACGTGTGAGGCAGGTGGTGTTTGGTGATTGTCAGTTAACTGTTCGACTGATCGCAAGTCGGCTGGACATGAAAAAAAGAAGAGTAACAATGATTTGTTAGAAAAGTAATGGGACTGGCTGTGCTGAGCATTCGCCAGTTCTTGACCAAAGAGGAACTTTACCGTACGGGAACAACCCTCCCTAATACCCTAAGCATTAATCCGTGTGAATTTTTTCATTTACCCAATCTCAAGGGGCCTCCTTTTGAAACGTAGAGGCCATCAAGGATGGAGCTGAGGGGCATCCCAAAAGAATCCTTTTGTAGTGTATAGAATCGTGGGACAGAAAAATGGTAAAAGGCATTAAATTCGAGGGGAATTACTTTGAAGTAGTATGGATATGAAATGAATTGTTTGTGACACTAGTCCCGTTACTCTTCACACACACACACAGAGACACACATGCACATACACACACACACACACACACATATATATATATATATATATATATATATATATATGTATATATATATATGAAGCAATGAGAACTTCTGTATGCACTTCCACACAGATTTTAACATCAAAGCGATCTAAATCATGCTAAATTGTTAATACACATGATCCACGTGCAATATTTACTATATGTATCAACAAATGGGGTTTATCTCAGTCCTGGTATTTCTAATTTGTTTAATGATTTAAAAAGTCAGGTTTTTATAAAGAACTCTCCTGTGTAATTTATTTGGATCTTTATTATTACATTTTCGCGCACACACACACACACACACACACACACATACGCTGGTTACAGGAATTTGCGCAAAGAGAAACGAAATATGAAATAAAGAACATTGTATTTTGACGACTATAATGAAAACAAAAGCATTAAGATCAACGTACACAGACAATTATATACAGTAAGTCTTTATTATCATATGGCGTCATTCAGCTTTAGTTGGCGAAATTGGTATTTGTATAAAAAGTCTCAAATTGAAATCAACTAGGGTAGAGATTTTTGTTGCTGTTGATTTTTTGGTTGTTACTTCAAACTGGAACCCTATCCTTTTTAAAATGGACAGTATATATATATATATATATATATATATATATATATATATATATATATATATATATAAATATGTATATATATATATATATATATATATACTAGTTATAGCACTCGTGCTTCACTACGCCATTATATATATACGAGGATCATTAAATAAGTTTCCAGACTCTTTTCGTATGGGCACTTTTAATAATAGTATACACATGGAACTCTAGTCCCCTTCGAAGTAATCTCCTCCGGCTGCAATGCTCTTGTTGTACCGTTCCAACAACTTCTGGAAGGCGCCATCAAAGTCCTCTTGTGTGAGTGTGTCAATGACCTTCCTCACAGCCTCTTTCATCTCCTTAATTGTCTCATAACTTCAAATTTTAAAAGCTAAATGATGTGAGCCCAGCTGAGCAAATGATGCGATAAAAGGATGATGTCTAACTGTCAATACCTCTAGACTTCCTCAAGACAGGTCAGCGCTAATTTTCGGTAGTTTTTGATCTGCCATCTCGATACTTTCATCGGTTGTTTTTTGGTGGAACAGGATCGTGTAAGTGCAGCACCCTCTCTACTCACAAACATGGGCGCCTCTGGTGGTGCAAAGGTCAGCAAACTCGATTTACAAACCTACACGAGAGAGTTCGAGTCTCATACCCCTTCATATAGTGATGTACCACTTCTAAGCAAAAAGATTAAGATTAAGATTTGAGGACAGCTTTTCACCATACCAAAAGAGGATTTTAGCGGTTCCGAGTTGCTTCGACCAATTTCTAACTCAGTGGAATAAGTGTTTTAAGTTGCAAGATGACTGTTTTGAATGAAGTCACCGTTTCATTTATTTTTCATTTCTATCTTGGTGAATACAGCTTCGGTTTTAGAAGTACGTTTAGCGTTACTGGAACTGGAAACACCAACCCGAGTTCAACATGGAAGAGACTGTTTACGTTTCACTTTGCGCTTATGTCATAGGAAAAGGCATGGATCCATCTATTTTCCCTCTCTCCAAGTTTAGGGTAAATAATAGGACAGACTGGCTTCTTTCCACACGGTTAGGTAACGAGTTTAGGAGAAGGAAAACCAGCTATAACTCCGCTCAAAAACTGACCTTGTGTCACATTTTGTCCGTGGGTGAGGTGTTGGGTAAATATTTTCAGTTTTCGTCTTAATACATTTTTTACTTGCTTACATTATTCAATGGCACATAGACCTTCGTGGGTTATCCAATTCTAAAGTCATCCTTGGCACTATTTAACCCCTTGTTGACAGTTCATACCTTTCCTAAAAGAATTAGTCCGAAAGTGAAAGCAGCTGCACAATTGGAATTTGGATTTGCTTTCTAGGATGTCGCAGTCGAGCAAGTTAGGCAGTAGTCCACGTTAACTCCTCGCTTTTTAACACTCTTCCTTTGTGTACGTGTGTGTGTGTGTTTGTTTGTAAGAGAGAGGGAGAGAGAGAGAGAGAGAGCGAGAGAGAGAGAGAAAGAGGAAGACAGAGAGACGACCACAATCTTGCCTTTTCTTACCATACTCTGAATATTTGTCGATTGTCCGTTTTAGCTGCTCCGTCACCCAGATCTAGACTCTTCCTGTATCTGTCGTCCATCAATCCTAATTAGTCTTTCGCTGGTCAGATAGCATCTTCGCCACCCCAGAGAGTATCTTGAAATATTCCAGATTCACAAGCAGAGAAAAATAATTCCAGCGCTTGTAACGCACGCGACCGCCTATGGTGGCAGCAATGAAGATATTGTTTCTTCATCTTTCTTCTTGCTATAACTTTTATTATATGTAAAATCAGACACTTAAACCTTACACTGATTAAAGTACCTGTGGTTATAAAGTAATCACCCATATAAGTCCTAATCAGACTGAGGATGTCGTCTCAAAGGGGTTTAGAATACACGGATAGCATCTCTTACCGAGGGGCAAGACCCAACCCAAAATAGGTGTCCCAGGTGTGAAATTAAACTACATCTGACGTTAAGGCTTCAATTCTGGATATCTAGAGAGTGTGGAGTACTCTTTCATTACCATTACACCCAGGTCGACTCTCACTCGGATTTTTCATTTTTTAAATTTCGGACGAAAATGCTCTATTCTGTAAGAAAGATTTATATTTTAAATAGTTACGAAATGTTCAACAACGTTAATAAAGTGTATCTACATTGTATGAGACATCTTGAATACGAATGTCGGTTTATATGTTTGTAACCCCTCAACTACCACCACAGACTAAACTGAATATGATGGTTAGGCTACAGTTCTGGAGATCTAGGAAGTGTGAAATCCCCCTTCATTTCCATTACGCTTAGATTCACTCTAATTTGGAGTGGTACTACTCGTTAGGTACAACCATTGTGCGTCAAATTGAGCTGTTTAAAAATCATTCTTCAGAAACAACAAAACAAAAATGTAAATTTGAATGTACAATGAATGCTATTCTCTTATCTCCAAGTATAAGGTGCTGTGGCTGTAGAATAAAAGCGACAGCATCTCTGCAGAGAGGTAACCCCCACATTGAGTGTCCTGATATGACACTAGACAATCTGATGAGGAGGCTTCAGTAATGCAGGAGCTTTGGGGAGTGCAGAGTACCACTTTATTTCTATCGCTCCAAGGTCCACTCTGACCTGGAGTGGTAGCACCTGACAGGGCCCTATCTATAAGTCAAATAGAATTGACATTTAAAGTGTGTATTTATGCTAAACTGAATTGTTTTAAATAAAAGTGTTTGATCATTTAACTGTTTGTAGACAAAATGATTGATGTTAAATTGAATTGTTTGTGATACATGGCAATAATTAGAGCCATTTAAATTTGTTGACATGCTAAACTAAATTATTTGAAATAAATTTTGTCATTTAACTGTATGTAAACAAAAATTGTGTACTTATGCTAAACTGAATTGTTTGAAATAAGAACCGTTTTTACATTTAACTGTGTATAAACCCAATACTGTGTACTTATGCTTGAGTGTTTGAAATTAAGTGTAACCATTCAACTGTGTGCAAAAAAATGAGCCCAAGCTTGTTTAAAAATGTTATCTACTAAATGTGTTTAGAAATCATATATTTAATATAACTGTATAAAAAGGATTTGGCATTAAATAACCTACAATGGTTGATATGCCATAAAAACAAACCAAACCAATCTAAGTATAAAATGATCCCAGACGAGTAGACATGTCATTAAAATCGATCAGTCATCAACTTTTTTCAGCAAAGGGCAATGGAAATATTTTAATGACCTAATAATCATGCCATGAATGAGAGATTTTGTTAAGAACATGCCGGAATCTTCCGCCCCTATCCTATACAAAATTCCCTTTTATATCGTCATAGGAAATGGAATTGGCGATCAGAGTTCAAATTCTGGACGAAGCTGACTGTATTTCACTTCACACTTAAGGGAAAGTCTTGAATCCCTCTCTCTCTTTAACTATTGTTAAATAGTAGGGCAGATGGGTTATTTAGTCTAGAAAGAAAAATATGTAATTTATCATTTTGTGTCTTTTTTCAGCGGAGAAGACATGTTGCTATTTTGGTGGGGATGATCTGCTATGTCATTTTAGTAGTAATAGTTGTTGTTGTTGTTGTTGTTGTTATTCGAAATAGAAAATACCGTGTCATGCAGATTAGATTCACAGACGTTTTAAATCACAACGAGGACAGATTCATTAAACAAGAATAAAAATGGTGGCAGGAAGCTCAGAATAATCGATCTCTGAGATCGTTAAAAATAACAACAGCAAATCAGCTCCCAATCCAATCCAATCTTAGAGCGAAAGTATTGGACAATGCAATTAGATCGCGTCTCTCCTAGATTGGATCTTTTGATAAATGATCGGGTGTGGTGCAGTAGAAATTGGCTGGGTGTGAAATTTTGCAAAGTAAGCGAAACTAATTCTTGCTTAGTATTTTGATGTGAGTGGTAACACTAATAAATCTTAACGACAAGAGAGACAGAGACAGAGTGTGCATGTGTGTGTGTGTGTGTGTGAGAAGGAGAGGGAGAGAGAGAGAGAGAGAATGTGAGACAGACAGACAGACACAGACAAAAAGATAAAGTGTATATACATATGTGTGTATGTGTGTGTGAAAGAGAAAGACAGAGAAAGATTGTGTATGCGACAGAGTGTTTGTAAGAGAGAGAGAGAGAGAGAGAGAAAGAGAGAGAGAGAGAGCGCGCAAAAGAGTGAGAAAGAGGCCGAGAATTGTGTGTGAGAAAGAAATACTGAAAATCAGTGTGAGACAGTGGGTGTGCGTAAGGGGGGAGAGAGAGAGAGAATGTTTATATGTGTGTGTGTGTGTGTGTGAGAGAGAGAGAGAGATAGAGAGAGGGGGGGAGAAGGGAGAGAGACAGAGAGAGAAAATATAACGCACTCTCTCTATAAGGAAATATTCCAAACAGCTTAATGCATTAAAAGATACAAAAATCTTTAAACCGCGCAACGTCGTCCAAAACAACAACAAAAAAATCATTACCAATCCAGATCTCGGCAAAACACGTAGACTATATTTGGTGTCTGTTTAATACAAAATGGTCGGTTTGGTTTGATTTCTTTGCAAATCAAACTTCGTGGGTTACTTACTGCCAAATCCATCCTAGCAAAAAAATATCAGTGGTAATATTTAACCCATAGCTGGGCTAATAAGAGGGTTAATACTTTTCCCAAAATTTTAGTCAGAAAGTGAAATTAATGACTCGATCGGAGTTCGAATACACTTACAATAACACGAAATGAAAAATAAGATAAAAATAGAAAAAGAATCAGAGTATTCATTTCTATAGTAAAATTATTGCAATGCATTTCTATGCTAAAATTATTTACAGAGTAATTCTATATCAAAAATTGTTAGCAATGCATGTGTATTCTACATGGGATGGTTAGCGTAACAGTTATCATCGCAGGAAATGAAAGTGGCAACCAGACTTCAAAACGTGATCGAGACTGCGTTCCCTTTTGCGCTAATGCTCTTAGAAAAGGCATGAATCTATCTATTCTCTCTCCATCGATAATAAAACAATCTGGATTCTTTAGCCTTGATAAGACAACTAATCTCGAAAGAAAAACTCTGAATTCTAACTTGCAATATTCCGCTTAACAAACTTGCGCCACATGGCGGAAGGTTTGGGTCAGTGCGTGCACATGTATTCTACTAGAGTTTTATTTTGTCTGTAATACTTGTTTTAACTCTTTGGCTTCTTAGCTCCTTGGTCATAACATGACCTCACAAAGTTCACAATAAAATCAAACGCTGAACACATAACCTTCAAATTCCGCTTTAGGGTGAATATGTCTGTTTAAAACTATCCAATCATTCTATTGAACAAAAGGCTGTGATCGAATGTTATATTTAGCCTATTTTATGCCATAGATTCTTCAAAAATTCATCAGGTTTTGAATTCTGTCTTTCTTTCACCTAAATTCGTTGCTTTGCTATATGTATGCTCCCCCGATGTGTGGAGCACACTCACAAAGGAATTACCGGTTCCCACTCTCGTAATGCAAAGCTTTTCTTATGAATTGAACACTTGGTAGCCGTTAAGCGCATATGGAAACAAAAAGAAAATGATATATATGCGTTAAAATATCTTCGCCTTCGCTGAGCTTGCTGATGACTGTGAAGTAAGATATCCGATAAGCGTAAAGTCATCCCGGTTTCGATCTTAGCTTGAAGCATCTCGTGGGTTTAGCCATACTGATAAATTGTGATACAACGAAATAGTCTGTCTCTGGATGACTATATATATATATATATATATATGTGTGTGTGTGTGTGTGTGTGTGTGCGCGCCTAATAAATGAAAAAGCAATTTTAATAAACTGATGAAGCTTATCCATATTGAGATTCTGTTCGTCAGTCAAAGAAGCTGAATACTAGAAACGAGATAACAGCAAGAATGGACCCCAAATGAATAGATGAATGGACAAATATACTGGGTTAGTGATTGAGGGAAAGAAGAGTGTTATTTAAGTTGTGGGGTTGCGCGGTATCATTTTATTTTTATCGAATAGCTGCCAAGAGTCATGTAGATATGAATAGCACCTTAATAAGATATACATTGATCGGCAGTTTGTGTCCATATATTCTGACAGGCCAATGTAAGGGGCCGACAGCCGTCCTTAAGTTCAACCAACCTATCTGCTTGCATTAATTCTATCTTGAGATTTAAAAAAAAAAATTTTTTTTGGAGGGGGAGTAAGAATATAAAATCTTTTTTTCTTTCACCTGGACCTTTTTATTTTTAAAACTATTTTTTCACTTTTTTCTACCTATTCTTTTTTCTTTATTCATCAATTCTCTTCATTAAAAAAAAAAGAAAAGAAAAGAAAAGACTGTCCTCAAAAATCTAATCTTTTCATCCGATGTTTTTCCCCTTATTTATTTTTTCGTTTTTTTATTATCATCCAATTATTCTATTTCATTCGCTTTAATAACTTCTTCTTCGATGTTTCTTCAATATACTCGTTCATTTTTTACATTATAATCTTTTTGCGGCATATTTTTCGAATTTTTCGCTTTTTCCAAATAATAATAATAATAATAATAATAATAATAATAATAAGAAGAAGAAGAAGAAGAAGAAGAAGAAGAAATTATTATTATTATTAAATAATAATAATTTCTTCTTCTTCTTCTTCTTCTTCTTCTTCTTCTTCTTCACAAATTTTAATCTTTTTGCATTTTTCTGGGTAATATTTTTTTTTAGTTTTTGCTCAGTTATTCTCTTTTGCTTCTTCTTCTTCATCTTTTTGAAATTTTCAAAACTCTCTGTCTCTCTGTCTCTCTCTGTCTCTCAGTCTGTCTCTTTGTCTCTCTCTTTCTTTCCTCTTCTATCTTTATCTTTTCATTCATCTTCTTTTATTCCCCTTCTTGTTTTACAAATCCTAATAATTTTGTCTCATATTTTCCATTTCCCCAATTATTCTATTTCTTTCGTTTTCATACATTTCTTCTTTTCGGTTGCTTCTTCCACTCCATCTCTTTATTCGAGTTTTTTATAATTTCTCTATTTAATTGTTTCTTTCTTTTTGTTGGTGTCTCTTACGCTCTATACTTTCTTCTATCATTTAAACTCTACCTCCTCCAAATATCTATCGGTTTCTCTTCATACTTGAAAAAAAATCTTTCGCTTTCGTTTTATTCCTCTTTTATTTTCCTTTTTTTCTTTTATTAATTCTACTTTCTTTCCTTTAATTTTCTATTCTATTCTTCACCTCCTTCTCAGCCTTGAGCTATTCCCTTTCTGTTACCCATCTTCGTTCTTTCTTTTGGCTTCTTTCTCATTCATTCCTTTCCATATCTCATTATGCTGACTTTCTTTTTCTTTTTTCTTCTCTTGTCATTACCTCCACTTCATTCCCATTGCTGCCACAAGCTGGTACTAGGCAACGCAATCGACGATGGTATTCAGGAATATCAATCATGAAGTACAAGATCCAATGACCGACGTTGACCCGCTTAGAGTGTATATATATATATATATATATATATATATATATATATATATATATATATATATATATATATATATAATAACGCCACTGAGATAGTATCGATGGATCTAGCTTCCTCGTCTTCAAAGGAAAAAGAAAAGAGGTTACTGAAAAGAGAAAACCCTGGGTCTGATGAACAGAGAGTAAGTACTAATGAAAAATATGTAAAGGCAGTGGCTTTGGCCAATTTACCCAAACTTTTCTCATTCCCCAATGATACTTGCATCGGAAAACATGATTTCAAAAGTTAAGCTTCAGGTTACCCTTACCGCGCTTTTAACCCGAACTAGTAAATAAGATTTGGCAGAAGAGAATGAAGGTTTGAAAGACACGAATAATATAAAGTGGAAATATAAGTGATGAATCAAGGCAAACAGAAAAAGAGTGAAAGAGAGGAAAGAAGCAAACAGACCCTCGCCAGTCGAAAACGTTGATAGTGGTTGGTAGTTGGTGGGGATTTTTCTTAAGTTGCGTTTTCTCTTACCGCACACGCCCTTCTGCCAGATGTTGTGTCGTCCACAATCAACGTTCAGTTGATCACGCCGTGTCTTTTCTTGAAAAGCTGATTAAATCCTCGGCTGGGATTAGCGTTATGAAGGGTAAATCTCCGCGGAGATTAGCATTACGGAAGGGTAACTCTCAACGGAGATTTTTATTTCAAGAAATGCTTTACTAAAACATTGAGTTAGTGCTTGACACACAACAGCTTAATTTCAATAAGCAGCATTCGTTTGATGGTTAGGAGTTTGTTTGTCTTTTCTACTTTTTGTCCTCTTTCTCATCCCGGATTCATTATTTGTTACTTCATTTAATTTCTCTACATCTCAATATTTTGCATGTTTATTTCGGATTACTCGACATTTTGTTTATTTTTCAGGCTTGAAAAACCAGATGAATTTTTTGTTCCTTTTAAAAAGATAACCTTTAAAAAATGCAAGATGTATGATTATGAATGGAGATTTAAGAATATTGTGCTGAAATCTAAAACAGCGAAAGATTTATTTAAATCACCTTTTAATTTACATCTAATTAAGATTTAAGTAAATGCAAAAGCATTTTGTATTTTTTTTAAATCACATAATTTTTAAAAGGTAACTAAGTTTGATTGTCAAAACCACTGAGCTCAAAACATGAAATATGTCCAGCAGTTTCTTGTCTGAGAGTTGACCAGGTAGTTTCATATTCTTAGTTTTGCAAAGAAATCGATTTGCTTTGGTTTCTTTGTTTTGATGACATATCAACCTTTATGGATTGTTTAATACCAAAGCCATCTCTGTAGAAGAACATTTCAGGTACTATTTAACCCAGGGACGAGGGTGATACTTTTTACACGAGTATTAGTTCAACGGGAACATAGTAGCGTGACTGGAGTTTGAACTCACTTACTATGATGTTGAAGTCCAGCACGTTAGCGACTATGCTATGGGGACTTACGCCTACATGTATCATAGTGCTATAAGAATACTTTTGTCTATTTAAAACAACTTTTAAATTATTTCTAATATCAATTTTTATAATCTGGGATTAATTTTGATTTCAACATGATTAATTCCTGCAAACTGAAAAAAATTACTCTGTAATTAAAAATCTTCCTGAAATAAAGTAAGCATTATCAAAATATACGATTCAATGAAAATTAGGGAATTCTGTGATTAGTTAAGTGAATACTGAAAACATATCTATATTTATATTTTGTGTATAATTTTTAGTATAGTGAAAAATACGTTTGTTTTAAGTATAAGTAATATGTGAGTTTGTTTATTTCTCAACGTTCTATCGAATTCGATACAAAATTTGTTCAAATATAGGATCAAAAATTCATCTTGGTTGAATTACAGAAACTAAGAAGTAATCTTAAAGAACCGAAAAGCGCAAGTGTGAATTTCGCGATTCTAACTAATCATTTCGGGAATTATTTTTTTAAAGGGTTTTGAAGTAATACAATGTTTAAGTGGCTAGACATGTGTATGTATTCACTTAACTCACATCTTCTCCAGCTGGTTATTGGTAAATAGTAGGGTAGACTAAGTTTTTTGGCCTTTGTTAAGCAATCAGTCTAAGAGATGGAAAATTCTGAATTTAAACCAAATTAACTTTGCTTTAAAACTGCTCATGATGGAATTGATAATATATACATTCGATTTTGTACCAAGAATCACAGCCTGATTTTTATATTTCCTTTATAAAGAAAAATGAAACTTTGAGATTTATCTCGCACCCTGGTTTAAACCTGAAGGGAGGGATGCTATTCATGTATCGTGTCTTGGGCAGAAATATCCGGGCAGAACACATCCTTCTTCAGGTCTAGTTAAAGAGTCCAGTCTGCTCTACTATTTACCTACAGCTAGAGAGAATAGTTGAATTCATACGTTCCCCAGGGGTACTAGCACTATGTGAAATGCAAACAGCCTCGATTAGGTTTTGAACTCAGTAAGCCTAATCGACTTCTTACGATGATAACTGTTACGCTGCTAGCGCTTCCAATGAAGAGGAATGCAATTGCTTTTATTTGAATGTAAAAATACAAGGAAAATCATTTCATCCAACGTTTTGATATGAGATCTTTAGTGTCTCAAAGATTTTTTGAATAGGTCTGTTGCTATGCCAACTAACCAAATTTGATAATTTTTTGACTTTGCATTGTCAAAACAACACTTCTTTCCGATCTTGCAACGACGTGTGAAAAAACAAAAAACAAAAAACAAAAAAAACCCAAAAAAACATAACAAAAGAAACTCTCAATTGTTTGCATTTTATTTATAAATCAGCTTTCACTTTCTTATTAATTTACAGCAATTTTGAACAAGTTGTGATATAGTTTCAGTTGCAATTTCAGGGATATAATTAATTCTTGGTTTTCTTGTTCAATCAGATGAAAAAATAACAACAAAAAACCCACCAAAAGAAACAAAAACAAAGGAAGAGAGAAAAACATTACATGTTTTTTTATGATCGTCATCAAAAATATCTGTTGAGTTGGTTGGTTGGCGTTTTATGGCATAACAAACTTTGTGGGTTATTTAGTACCAAATCCTGTTTATATATATATATATATATATATATATATATATATATATGAATATGATCTGTAAGCTAATAGTTTTTAAACGAGTTGTTAGAGCTCATTTGTTTACATAAAGTTAAATGATTTCAAATATTGTTAATTAACATTAGTAGTTCTATCAATCAAGTATTCTTATCAAACACAAAGAATTTCACAAGGCTGTATGGTTTCAAATACTCTATAATAATAATGCAAATTATTATAATACTTTGCAAGTGATTGAATAGTTCTTTTGATCCATAGACGGCACCCTAATAGGTTTTACCAATTTGGGTCAGAGTTGAACTAGGAGTAATGACAATCAAAGGGAACTTCACATTCACTAAATCTCAAGGACTGGAGCTTCACGATCAGATGCAATTTAGTGTCATAGCCGAGACACTCGTTGTTGTGGGTGGGGTCTTACTCCACTGCAGAAGTGTAGTCTGCCAATAGCCCCAGCTGACAAGAATATCTGGAGTTATTTTACATCAATATTCAACAAATCAACACAGATACATATTTATTTAGTCTGGCTGAATGTGCTTGCTTCAATTGTTTCCTTTTTATAAATTAACCCCACTTAATTTAACAAAGGTTAATTTGTGCGCAAAATATTTGTCCACTCTGTCGATGTGGTTTAGATTATACTGACTGTAAGCTTTGTAAAGGAGTGAGAATCTCTGAAAAAAGAGGTGTTCTGGGTATGCCAATAAACTGTATCTTATAGTGAGGTTCCTGTTCAGGAGCTCTGGGAGTCCAGAGAACCACTTAATTGCCATTATTTCCAAGTCCATGCTTACACATTTTGAGAGTACCTTTTAGAGTAAATCTGTTTTTAAAAAGTTCGTATTCGAACGGACAGTATGCAAAAAAAAAAAACAACTTAAAAATGCAAATATAAACGTTCAAGGAAAGCGATTCCCTAACCTCTACGCATAAAATAACTCTAGACGAGTTGACGTGCCGTTAAAACCAATCAATCAGTCATAGAAAAATATCTATATTTACACCGGAATCAATATGTTTGTTCCAGATTTCACTTTTTATGAATTCGCTCCATTTAAATTGACAAAGGTTAATTTGTATCCAAATTATTAGTCAGTTCGTCGATAAAACACACACACACACACACACACACATATATATATATACATAGAGAGAGAGAGAGAGAGAGAGAAGAGTAAAGGAGATATAAAGAGTAGAGTGAGATGTCTAAAGGAATTGATATGTAGGAGGGAATTAGAGTGATAGAAAGACGAAACATTTTAGACGGAGGGCTATATGTGTCTTGGAATGTGAAAGGACGCCTGTTTACTGCACACCCAACTTGCCAGCAGTTGCTCCCAAGGGAATTAAAAAAGGAGGAGGAAGAGAACGACATTATTCATAATTCAAGATCCCTTCTTCTGAAAAATGCCTACTGAAAACAGCAAAGAAACGCAAAGGCACAAAGTGGCATCAACGTAAAATCTTAACAATTATAGGATCAATATTTTTATGACAATTTTGAAAACTGTGAGTGTTTTTCAATTTTCTGGGCATTGCCAGTATTCGGGAGGATCTCAGGCGTGAAAAAGAAGAAGGAATTCTTTTTAAAGGAGATGAGGCATACATAGAATAAAAAAAGACTGACGAGGAACGATGTGACAGAGGAAGGGGATAAAGAAAAGATAAAAACAAAAAAGTGATAAAGGAAAAAGTAAAGAATAGACAAAGACGAGGAAAACAAAAACAATCTGAGTAAATTTATGAATGACAAGCGCATTGATTGATTGATTGATTGATTGATTTTAACGGCATTTCAACGCCTCTTGGGTTGTTTTATGTTGAGAGGTTTGGGAATCGCATTCATTGTATGTTCATATTTACATTTTTTGTGTAGTTGTTTCTTAAGCGCTCTTTGGGGCTCAGCTTCTTCGTTTAAAGACATATGAAACTCATGTGAGTTCTTTTTTATCTATTCAGTTCTATCAAATGCGAGTAGTTTTAAACATGTCTATTTCATCCATAGGCACAACCAATCCAGATCAGAGTGGACCTGGGAGTTATGGCAATGAAGGGATACTCCACACGCCACAAAACTCCTTGACTGGAGCTTCACTAGTAGATTCAGTCCATTGTCATACCTAGAACACCCCTTTTTAAGAGGAGCTTCACTCCTCCAGGATACTGTCAAAATGTTATAAGCCATGCCGACAGAACGAATAGCAAGTGTAAGATGAAGACAAATGTAGAAAAGAGGTAATCAAAGGAGGAGGAAAATTAAATAAGAATGATTTTTTTAAAAAGATGATGAAAGAAGTAAAAATAGAAGATGCCAGGTAAAAGAAGAGTAGAGAAGGAGGAAAACAAAGGGAGACAGAGGATGTTTAGGTAATAAATACAATCAAGAGAAAAGTGATTGTTGAATATAAAAGGTAAATCATAATGTCAACTAAATTAAGCGATACAAGTAGCATAATAACATTGAATTGTATTATAAAAGAAACATTTGAGGAGGGAAATGAGTTAGACGTGTGGAACGTATAGGGAAGGAAGAAAGACAGGTGCAAAGAGGAAGAGAATAAACTAAAGAAGAAGAAAAAGAAGAATTACGAGAATGTAAAAGAAGAAATATTAGAATAAGAAAAATATTAAGAATTAATAAAGTGAATGAAAAAAGAATGAAGAGAACTGAAAAAAAAACTATGGAACATGAAAGTGATGGTGATACCACTTATAGTTGCTGCACTTGGGATAGTCACCAAAGAATTGATAAAGAGACTGAATGACTTGGAAATAAGAGGACGTGTGGAGACCATCTAAACTACAGCATTATTAAGATGGGCCGGAATACTGAGGAGAGTCCTAGAGGCTTGAGGAGATTTGGTGTCACTCAAATTCCCGTAAAAAGAAAATTATTAGATAACGCTGTTGTGAAAGACTTTCGAAGGAGTAAATAATAATAATAATTATAATTATCATTATAATAATGATAAGCGGACAAGAGAATGAAAATAAAAGAAAGAGAAAAGATAGACAAATACTTGACAAAAAAAAAAAAAGAACAGGGGAACATCCTGGTGAAGTTGATATCAATTGTAGTTGGTGCACTGGGAACAGTCTAAAAAAGATTGGAAATGGGATTGGAACAGTTGGAAATTGCAGGAAGAATCGAGACCATTCAGACCAAAATATTCTTGAGATCGGCCAGAATACTGAGAAGAGTCCTGGAGACCAGAGAAGAATTGCTGTCACCCAGACTTCAGTGAAAGACCACCAGCTTACAAAGAGTTTAGAAATGTGAAGATATAAAGGAATGAAAAAAAAAAAGAGAATGAAAAATAAGAAAAATAGTATAAGAAGAAGGAAACTAAAAATTGGATGATAAGTAGAAGTTTAACATGGTTAAGATGATGATGATAATGATGATGATGATGTTGATGGTAATGATGATGATGTTTATGGGGCATTTTTAGATAAAAAAGAAGTGTTTTCCTTTTTGTCACGATGAAGAACAGAGAGATGAGTAGAGTATTATATTTCTGATGTGTTTTTCTTTCTCTTTAACAATTCTGATTCTTTACCGCCAAGTTATAGACATTATATTGTTTAGCCAGTCGACAGCGGATCAGTTGTTGTTATGGGTCACATACACGGGAAGTTGTGAGCCAATCCGATTATAAACTCATCGAACAATTTGCTAAATCGTCTGCTTCGCCTTGCCTTCCATTTTATGGTGAGACAACCTAATAACAACAACTGATAGCAAACGCATTGTCGTACATTTATGTTCTCGTTCTTTTGTACTCCTTGAAAAGAATAGAGAAAAACAGAACGAATGAAGAAAGAAAAATATGTACATCTTTATTCTTGTAACTCAGTCAGCAGAGGCCTTAGAACAAGTCAACTGCATCTTTGCAGAGAGATGAGATCCCTGCAAACGAGCGTCCTCTTATGACTCTAAACCATCACATGGGGAGGCTCCAATACTGAAGCTTTTAGGAATATGGAGTACCCCTTCATTGGCATTACTCCCAGGTCGATTCTGGACCGAAGTAGTAGTGACTATAAGGGCCCGATCTATGTCAACATTTAACAGTAAGCAAACAGATGACTTATGTTAAATTGAATTGTTAGTGGTAGATAGCAATACTTGAAACCATTTAATTGTGTGCAAATGAGACTATTTGTGTTAGATAGCAATACTTCAAACCATTTAACTGTGTGCAAACAAAGGAACTCTGGCTTATTTCAAATGTTACCTACATTAAAAAGGAAAGCTGGTGACCTTTGTAGAGGGTGGCCCGAAGGCGCCCGTTTAAATTGCTACTGCTCCTAAGTATAGGGGAGGGTATTACTACATTCCCTGGATTGGTCCACTTTACCCTTGATCATTACCTTATCTGCCGGACTATTGACGAACACTCTACTCATTATGCCAAAGGCCCGGTGATAAAATGGTTTCAAGTATTGCTAACTCTACCAACATACTATTTATTAATAAGTTATATATATATATATATATATATATATATATATATATATATATATGTGTGTGTGTGTGTGTGTGTGTGTGTTGTTATGTGAAATGCAAACAGCCAGGTCCGAAACTTGCACTCATCACCATCTCCATTTTCCACGACGATAATCATTACAACACAAACGACTTCATCGTGTAGATAAGGGAGCTGCGTTTAAAAAATGAGAATTAAATTCATCTCATGGTGAAGTTGTAGTTTTGGAGATCTGGGGGAAGAGTGTGGTGTAATTCTTCATTGCCATTACTCCCAGACCCATTACTGTCCCGGAGTAGTATTACGTGTTTTGGTCTTATCTATGGGTCAAATAAATCTATTCCAAAATCATTCGTATTTGATAAGACTGTGCACAAAAACACCTCTGAAGAAACATCAAAAATGTATAATATGAACGTACAATAAACCTTGTTTCTCTAATCTTTAGGTGTGGTTCCCTTGCTTAATCGCATATCAACCTTTGCGGGTTATTTAATGCCAAAGCCATCTTTGTAGAATAACAGTAGTGTTACTATTTAACCCTTAGTTGAGAGACAGGAAGTTCATACGTTTCCCAAGGGTATTAGTCCAAAAGTGAACGTGATAGTGCGCCTGGAGTTCGAACTCGTTTACTACAATGTTGCAATCCTGTACGCTAGCCACTACACCCGGAGAACTCGCAAACCTTTCGTCCTAAAGTACCTCTAGATAGGTTGAAAATGGCGTTAAAATCAATGAATCCAATTTCATTTGCACATCTATTTTCGTAATAAAATGATGATTTTTTCCTAACAAAGTATAAAGTGGATTAGAGGAAAGACTAAAATTAAAAGTTCGTACAGATGGCGAATATACATATGCATGTACGTGAGCAACTAATTACGCTTCGTCGTATTTGCACACTGACAATTATCCATATGTTCTATTCCTTGCTGGAAATATGTCTGATCATATTGCGATATAAACCAAACTGCTTTTGTTTCTCTTTTGATGCTATTCACAATACTTATGAGAAGTCATAGCTTTACTTCGCTACTTTCAGTTTAAGTTAAGCTTATTTGGAAATATCTTTCAGTGAAAATCTCACCTCATATAAAAGTACCTTCAGAAAGAGGAGATTGATCACAAAACGTTGAAACCGTCAAAATAGATTTAAATTCTTTTTGTCAAACATTTTTATCTTAGAGCCAATTCTCTAAAAATAGGTATGAATCCAAACTCCCCTGAGGTCCTCCACGCATATTATCTTATTATAGGCGTTGCATGATGGGTTAGGGTGAGAAAAAAAGAGAACGAGCTTCTGTTATTCACTGTCATTTTAATTCAGTTATAAACAGCAACACAGAACTTTGGTACGTGACGAAGATAATATGATATCTACTAAGCTACAAATTTAACGCTTTTAGTAAGTTCGAATCCATTACAGTTCTAACGGTCTGCAACACTGGTTGGTTTATAAATGCTTTATGATAAAGCACACTGTTGTTACCAATAAGATCTTGAGATAGGTACATAATTTAAATTTAGATATTATTTCTAAAAGCGTGTACCAAATAAAATATTTTGAAAACGATTAAAAGATTTTGAAATATTTTAATCGTTTTCAAAATATTTTATCATGCACACGTTTTTAAAAACAATGTTTATTACTTATAACAATATAAGCTTCTTTCAATCTGCCTGCTTAGTGTATTTATTTCTGGTTTCTGCTTCTAAATTTAATTTCTAATTTTGTCAAAGAAACTTTCAGCCAACATATTATTATTATTATTATTATAACTGGTGGGTTCTTACTGAAATCTTAATTTCAGCATGAGCTGAATCATCAGGACTTTTCTCAGAATTCTAGGTGATTTTAAAAGTGCTCTGTTCTGGATAGTCTCTATACTTCCCCTGGTCTCCAGTTCCCCAGTCTCTTTTCCAGAAATTTGAGGACCTTTCCGTTAGCACCAACTACGATCGGAATCATCGTCACCTTCATATTCGGCGACATTTTCAACTCTCTTTGTTTACCTCTTTAATGAGATTGTTACTGTAGAGCTTGGTTTTTGGAAGTTTTTCGTTCTTTTGAGGCACTCTTTTCTTATTATTTCTTTCATTTCGGCTTGTTTGATTCTCTTCGCTTCCAATATTCCTAAATATTGTAATTTTCTTTCTCTCCAAGCGTTCTGATACTTTCCTGATTTGATACTACTATACTTCTTGTTGTTTCTCCGCTCCCACTTTTCATTATGAGCATGGCACATTTTTATATGCCAAATCCCATTCCTATATCATATCTGTATATTCTCGTTGTTTGTATCAGAGTCTCCAGTTTTTTTTTCATTTTTTTGCAAATAGCTTGGTATCATCCATACACATGAGGTGATTGATAATTTCTTGTGACTTTGTAAATTTGCAGTCCTTTGTGCACTTTCTAGGTACGTTATTGAGTGACACCATTACTATTACAAATAGTGGCGTGAGTAAGTTTCCTTGGAAGATGTCTCCCTTAATTTTTATCTCAGCTAGAGTTTCTTCTCCTGCTGTTAATTTCACTTTCCAGTTTTTCATGGCTATTGTGATAAAGTTTATAACTTTGTCGGATATTTTTTTACATTTCCTGACACTTTATTATACAGGTTTGCGGGGCTATATTAAAGGCATTTTTGTATTCAATCTATGCCATGGTTACATTTTTTTCACTTTGTTTTGGCTTTCTTGAGGATGTGCTGATCTATTATAGTTGGTCATCTGTTCCTCTTGTTCCCTTGTGACACTCTTTCTGTTCTAAAGGAAATAGACTGTGACTTTGAAACAATTTATAGATTTCTTTAAACGGAGCAGTCAGGATTTCCACATCATACGTAAACACGTTATCGGTCTGTAGTTGCAAGGGATGGTTCCTTTTTGAGAGTCTTCTTGGATCAGGGTAGTTTTCCTCTTTTCGTCATCCATTCGGATATACTTGTTTCTTTTAGGCCTTTACTCAGAGACAATCTATCATGGATGGACGTGAATTTTTAAAACGAGACTACATGGTCCGGTTTTTTCTAATTTGGTACTTTCTTGTGCGTTATTCTGAGCAAGTCGAGGCGTATGTCAACCTCAGAGTCTTCTTTGAATCCTTGTAATTCTCTTTTCCAGTTATTTATCGATTCGGCCTTTCTGTTATGTTCAGTCTCTTTTCATATTTTATTCCAGAATTGTTTTGTTTCTTTTACACCCGGTTGTTGGTGTGTCATTATCCCTTCTTCATCAACTTGTTGGTAGAGTTTTCGTTCGTTGTTTTGTAAGGTTATGTTTTCTTTGTATTATTTTGTCCTGTCCCGTTATCTTTTGAGACTCTCCTTCTTTTGCCATGTAACGTTTAAAAATGCTTCACTTAAAAAAGTGAAAATTTTTTAAACGATACGTAAAAATTAAAGAGATAGAAATGTTTTTGCTTTCCGAGAACATCTTTTATTTAACATTCGGGAATAATTCAAAGCACATTAATATTTTATTTTACTGTAGTCAGACTTTGACCAAAGAAATTCATTAAAAAAAACTTCTTGTTAACGTATTCAACCCATCTTTAAGAAAATTAGAGAATTTCATTGTAAATTCTTAAATGTTAGTATTTCAATATTTGAAACGAATGCCAATGTACAAAATGTACATAAGAAATTAGGAAGATGAATTATTATTCATTTGTGTGTTTTTCACACCAGTGTTAGCTGATGGCTTGCCACTGGAGTTTGAGTGACTGCAAGTCTTTTCAAGTTTCTAGGATTCTTCTCAGTATTCAGGCTAATCTTAATAATGCTGTAGTTTTGATGGTCTCTACTTGTCTTCTTATTTCCAAGTTTTCCACTCCCTTAACCAATCCTTTAGTGCACCAATCCGAGTGCACCAATTACATCTGGTATCACTGTCACCATTATATACCATATTTTTTTTTAGTTCTCTAGGAGGGTCAAGATACTTATCTCTCTTTTCATTTTCTTTCAACTTTACTCAGATGTCTGCCGGGACGGCAAAGTCCACTATTCAACTGGTTTACTTTTTTTTTTTGACAGTCACTTGATCTGGTCGTCTAGCCGAGATTAAGTGATCCGTTTGTATCTCAAAATACCAGAGAGTTTATGTATCTCATTCTCCAGGACAGATTCTGGGTTATGCATAAACCACTTGTTCGTACAGTCAAATTTAAATTTCTTGCACAATTTCCAGTGGATCACCTTCCCACCCAGTCGTTTCTAGTCTTATACTCATTCTGGACAAATTTATTACATTTACATTATAAAAGATAAGAAACTTAACATTTTAATTTATCTGATATTTGCTTTTCATCACATGTGACCGTAAAAGTAAATATCTTTGGAAAAACATGAATCGATTTATTCTACCCCCACAATGGATAAATCGCAGGGTAGACTGGATTCTTTAGCATTTGTAAGTTAACCAGTCGGGCAGAAGGAAAACTCTAAAGTCAAACAAGTTGTGCTCCACTTAAAAAAAAATGAGCTTGTGTCACATCCCGCAAGTGGCGGAGGGATTGGGTAAATACATACCTCAAGTAAATTTCATATCATGGACCTCTGTATATTAAGATTTGTCATTAGCAAGACTTGAACATCAAACGCTAGTTCACTGCAGACCATCACCGTACATAGCACAGCTATCACAATTCTTATTTTTATAATAATCACTTAATTATACCACTTGCGCTGTTAAAGATATAATAAAAACAATTATAGTAATATTAATTTTTTAAGGGAACTGATAATGATAGCGAAAGCAGCGAGGTTTTGATGACGGTGGGGTTAATCGTTGATTTAATATATTGACGCTGGGTGGGGATCTACTGGAAAGAGTATAGCCTGTGGGGTGGTTAGAACCATTGAGAAAGAAAGAGATGGAGGTAGATCTGTTGTGATGGTGAGGGAGTCGATGCAGTGTGGCAGTGGGGTGGGAAGATATAATTTTTAAGAGTTGCAAAGTGTGCGTTCTCTTTCAAAGTAGATCGGATTAAGATGACGCAGATAGGGAGCCGAGCAACAACGACAAGCAGAGGAATGTGAGTTCGAATCCTTGAGCAGGTGATTGCATCCGACGTGTATTTGAAAGACAGGGTGGGTGGTAAGGAAGCTGGCTAGGGACGGGAGTTGGCGAGTGGCGCATCTTTAGCAAATGACGTAGCAAATATTTTAACGCTACTTAGATCTGAATGGGATAAAGAAGATACAATAACAACGAAAACAGCAATAAAATATGCTTAGTCTCATGATGATTACTGTGATGCTATGAGAAAGAAGAAACAACAAAAATGGAAATATGAATATTTAAAACAGTAACAATTGCAACAATCTTATTAATAACAGTGATGACTAAAAGCTTCTATTTAAGCGGGAGAAGAAGTCTCAATGTCGTAGTGGCTAATGTGCTGGACTGAGACATCGCAGTGAGCGAGTTTGAACTCCAGTCGGGTTATTACGTTCATTTTTGGACTAATAACCGTCAGAGAGGTATGAACCCTCTTATCCCCCTGTTATAGATTAAATAGTATCACTACTGTTCTACAATTATGGGTTTGGTAGTAAATAATCCACGACGATTGATATTCCATTAAACAAAGAAACCAAATCAAACCAAACCATAAAGTATTTATAATTTTACTATAATTCAACATTATTTTTGTGTTTCTGCCAGCTGTCATCGAATAATTCAAGGTCGGCAAGAAATATATCACCAAATATTCTGCGGCATCTCACAGGACCGGAAAGATTTTAGCATAACATTTTTTGAAAATGAAAAAACCTGTCAAATTTTCAGTTCGTTATTCCATTTATGTACTTAAAAAACCCTCAGCACAAGCAGGATGAGACACAAGGTCAATTTTTAAAGCTGAGTTTAACAGGTTTGAATTCAGAGTTTTGCTTCTCCTTAACCTGTTGTCATACCAAAGTTAAAAGACCGAGGCAGCGCAACTATTTACCCATAGCTGGATGAAGAAGTGTTCGATTCATACTTTCCTCTGGGGTAATAGCTTTATGTAAAATGCAGTCTGCAGGGGATAGTCAGCGTTTTCTATGCTCCGACAACCGGGTGACATTGACAGTGTGTTCATCTGAGTACATGAAATCTTTTGTGAACCCGCGACGGGTATTTGAATAAAATGTGACCCAAGAGTTTATATTGGCATTCAGTTTCAAATAAGCTATTTCAAATAGATAGCTATTGTTAGATAGCTATTTCAAATAGATAGCTATTGTTAGATTTCGAATTTTTTAAATTTGGGCCAATCGCCTTCATTGAAGCATTCCACAGAAAATAATTCAAAATACCTGATTGTTGGGTCAGTTTTCAGCAATTGATTTAAAATACAGGGAATTTAAACCATCTACATAATAACATAATGAGCACAGAATAAATTTTTAGTAGCTTGATTCCCAGTGGAAAACAAAAATTCTGGCTCGATAAAGCAAATATTATTAACAATATCAAGAATGATATTAACAACAACAACAACAACAACATAAGAATCAAGCGACATACTAACGAGATTGTATACGAGAAGACGTGCACATGGCAAAAAAGAAAAACCTCAAGAGAGAAATTGAATCTCTTCTTATAGCAGGACAAAATAGATTCATAAGGACCAAGTATATTAAAGCGAAAATCGATAATACGCAACAGAATGGCAAGTGACAAAGACGAAACGATTACTCTTCTAATAAATGAATGAAGTAAATAGCGCAAATGGAGTAGGCACAACTGGGTAGGGAAAGCTCATCCACTGGGAATTGCGCAACAAATTGAAATTTGACCATACTACAAACTAGAATCCGTAATAGAGAATGAGACGCATAAGATTCACCGGGATTTTGAGATACAAACAGATCACATAATCTCGGCTGGAAGACCAGACCAAGTGCAAATTAACAAAAAAAAAAAAAAAAAAAAAAAAAGAGAGGGAGAGAGAATTTGCCGTCTCGTAGATTTTGCTCCAGTGGCTCATAAAGCGAAAATCAAAAAAAAAAAAAAAAGTGAAAAGAGAGACAAGTACTTAGACCTTGTCAGAGCAATAAGAGAACCGTGGAACATGTGGGTGACGATGATACCAATAATAGATGTTGCACTTGAGGGATTTGAAAGGTGACCGGAAGAGTCGGAAATCGGAGGACGAATCGAAATCATCTAGACTGCAGAATTTTTTACATCGGCAAGAATACTTGGAAGAGCCGGGAGACCTAAGGAGACTTGGAGTCACTCAGGTTCCAGTGAAAGACCATCATAAAACGAAGGTGTGAAAAACTCACACGGAATAATAATAATAATAATAATAAAGTTTATCGAAAAACTATGAAAAACTGTTGAGTGGAAGCTTAGCTAAGGTGAAAATCCAGTGAAGAATCTTCCAGGGAGATGCACTATCACCATTACTATTTGTAATAGTGATGATACCATTCAATCACATACTTAGGAAATGCACGGGTGAATACCAACTTCATAAATCGCAAGAAAAAAACAACCACTTAAGGTACATGGAAAACATCAAACTGTTTGCCAAAAAACGAAAAAGAGTTGCAAACCTTAATACAGAGTGGGGATATTCAGCGACGATATAGTGATAGGACTTAGCATTGGAAAATGTGCCATGCTAATAATGAAAAGCGGTAAATGACGGAAGGAAAAGAACTATCAAATCAAGAAAAAATCGTAAGGAGAAAAGGAAACCTATAAATACTTAAGAATGTTGGATGCGGACTCTATCAAACAAGTGGAGATAAAATAAAATAAAAAAAAGAATATCTCAGGAGAACGAGAAAACAACTCGAAACCAAACTATATAGCAGGAATCTCATCAATGAGATAAACACCTGGGCTGCCCCCCACTCATGAGATACTCGGGACCAATCATAAAGTGGATGATAGAATTTCAACAAATGGACAAGATCATGACGATGCATAAAGCCTTATATCCCAGGGATGATATAGACAGACTATACGAGTCAAGAAAAAAAGGAAAAGGACTCATCAGCATAGAAAATAGCGTCGATACATCGATAAAACGACACGAAGACTACATAAAAAAAAGCAGAGAAAGACTGATTACAACTAGAAACAACACAAAGATCAACAGAACAACAATAAGTAAAAATGGGAAGTAAATCAATTGTATGGACATTTAAAGTGACAAACAAGCATAATCTCAAATGGGAAGGCTAAGACATGACTAAGAAAATAAAACCTTAAGAGAGGAACTAGATCTCTTTTAATAGCAACAGAAAACAACACCATAAGCACAAACTATGTTAAATCAAAAATAGACAAGACACAACAGAATAGAAAATGTAGGATATGTGGTGATAGAGACGAAACGATCAATCATACAATTAGTGAATGCAGTAAATTAGCGCGAAAAGAGTATAAGATTAGACACGATTGGGTGGGGAAGGTAATCCACAGGGAGTTGTCCAAAAAATTTTAATTTGACAATACGCAGAAGTGGTATATTCACAACTCAGAATCTGTCCTGGAGAATGATGTGCACAAACTTCTCTAGGATTTTGAGATATAACGGATCACCTAATCTCGGCCAGATGAACAGAGCAAGGTGATAGTCAACAACAACAAAGAGACAGAGAGACAGAGAGAACCAGTGGAATAGTGGACCTTTCCATATCAGCGGACCACTGAGTGAAAATAAAAGAAAGTGGGTAGAGAGATAAGTACCCAGACCTCGCTAGAGAACTAAAAAAACTACGGAACATGAGGGTGTCGGTGATACCATTTGTAATTGGTGCGCTCGAGATAACCCAAAAAGGATTGGTAAAGGGACTGGAAGACTTAGAAGTAAAAGAAGTGGTAATCATCCAAACAACAGCATTATTAAGATCGACTAGAATACTGACAAGAGTCCTTGAGGAGACTTGCTGTCGCTCAAACTCCGGTAAGAAATCATCAGCTACCGCTGGTGTGAAATACTCTCAAAGACGCCATAAGAACCGATCATATCCACGTGTGAATAGATAAGACGCAACAAAATAGCAAATGTAGGTTATGTGGTGATAGAGACGAAACCATCAATCACATAATAAGCGAATGAGTAAATTAGCACAGAAAGAGTATAAGACTACATACGACTGGATGAGCAAGTTAATCCACAGGGAGATGAGCAAGAAATTTAAATTTCATCATAGGAACAAATGGTATATGCACAACCCAACACCTGTCCTAGACAATGACACACGTAACATCCTATGGGACTTTGACATACAAACGGATAACCTAATCTCGGCCAAAAGACCAGACCTTATAATAATCAACAACAACAAAAAAATATGCAAAATTGTAGACTTTGCTGTCCCGGCTGACCAGAGAATAAAACTGAAAGAAAGTGAAAAGAAGGATAAGAACCTCGACCTTGCTAGGGAATTGAAAAAACTGTGGGACATGAAGGTGAAATTATACTAATTGTGATTGGTACAGTAACTAAAGGATTATTAAAGGGACTGGAGGACTTGGAGGTTGGAAACGAATGGAGACCATCTAAACTACGGCATTATTGACAATGGCCAGAATACTAAGAAAAGTCCTAGAGACTTGAAGAGATTTGCTGTCACTCAAACTTCAGTGAAAAACCATCAGCTAAAACTGATGTGAAAAATTCTCAAGGAGTAAATAATAATAATAAAATGATGATGGCGATGATGATAAAAAATATAAGAAAATAATGAATTACAAGAACAACACGTAGAAATTAAAAGACAAAAAATGAAATAATAAGAAAAAAGAGAACATGAACATGTTAGAATAAAGAAAACCCCCAGAATAACATGAATAACAGGAGAAAAAGGCGCAAAAGTGAATGAGAAAGGAACAACCATGATGATGAAAAGTAGGAACAAGAAAAGAAGAACCAGAAGGACAGTATACGTAACAATAGCAACAACTGAAGATGCAACAATAGCTGCAGCTGTGGCATAAAAAAAAATAAATACCAGGAAAATTGAAGCATTGCAAGAAAGGAGCTGAGCTGAGCTGCTTGCCAAAACGGGAAGAAACCTGAAGTCTGTTTAACTTGAAGTGAAAAACAAAATGATAGTAATAATTTTATGGATGAAAAGAGGACTGCTAGATAAAGACAAAACTGAGATTGATAACAAACTAATATATATATATATATATATATATATATATATATATATATATATATATATATATATATATATATAGAAAGAGAGAGAGAGAGAGCGAAGGTGACATATATATATATATATATATATAGACGGATATAAAATGACCATCACAACACCAAAGTTTCACGAAAACAATCTTCAGGTGAGTTTGTGCAACGACATCTAAAGTCTGGATTTCTAAACTTAAATGTTGCTGTATAAACTCATTCATGAAATTGTTTTCATGAACCTCCGAGTTTTCAGTGATCTCATTTCATATCTTTAGCTTATTTTAATCAATATATATAAAGGAATTGCGTCTATTTTGTTATGCACGCGTCGACTTATAACACAGAAATGTGATGTCATTGAGTATTAAAATCGAGCATACAATTTGATATATTTATAATAAGCAAAAGTACAAAATTTAGTCTTTGATTTTTAATGATTAAATGATGTAATTCATTAACTGATAATAAATCGATTTATGGTACTCTTTACAGTTCTTCATTAGTAAGAAAAAGAACTGTTCAGTTCTTCTTAAGCCCCACAATGTTTAAATATCACACAGATTCCATAGACGAAATTTGAATTTAATTCTTTTTTGAAAATTATTGTTTTGAAATTTAGTATTAATTGTAAAAAAAAGTTTGTTCTTTTGTGAGAAGTAAAAAGTCATGACAATATCCCGAACCAAGGGTACTTTTTTGAAATATTATTTTAAATGTATCCCCCCCCCAAAAAAAAGAAAATTCCGTACAAAAAATTCTTAACTCCTTTTTAATTGTGAGGACACATTTTTATTTTCTAGTTTCTTTTTATCTTACCTACCAATAATGATGCATTTTAGAGAGTTTAAAAGAAAAAGATAAAAACTAAATGAAAGCAATATTAATCGATAACTAAAAAACTGATTCTTTAAAGGGATAGTTTTCATATTTCTCAGCATAAAATATATCAATTTTTAATCAGTGTAACTTAAAAACTCTTTAAAGCAAAGAAACTATTTATAGATTAAACAAATAATTTTTTTAAATTATTACGAAAAAATTTTCCACCAAAGAATAAAGACACATTTTTAATTCGTTGCTTCTTTTTATTGTTTTATTCTTATCGGGTAAAAAATAAAAATGAAAATTAATTAATCCATATTTTATCAAAGTTGTACAACAAGTAATTAAGAACTGAATTTAAATTTTTGTCATATTTAAAAAAAAAAAATAAAATACAGTATTTCAAATCTACCACGACTTTTAAAAAATATTTTAAATGTAAACAAAAATAAAATTCTAAAATAAAAGAATATTGTAAATGGTGAATTTCTAGATTCTTTTATCGTTAAATTGTCTTCAATGAATTATTATTTAAAATATATTACCTTATACTGATGAAAGTTTTAAAACATTTTCATGAATATATATATATATATATATATATATATATATATATATATATATATATATATATATATATATATAGTAACGAGCATAAAGATCAGAATGATGTTAAGAAAAAGTCTTAATATGAAATAACTTTTTATCTTAAAGCTTCATAGAACACTTTATCAAGGAAAAATAAGGATATAAAGGTAAATAATATAATTCCAAAATATAAAGGTTAATAAACTTATTTGGATTAAGTTATAAGAATAATTATATAACATTCGAAAAAAATTGACGATCAAAATCATTAGAACGATTAGATAAATCCATAAAATTTAATAATCATTTTGTATTATTAAAATTTTTTAGGGTAAGCATATAAAATAGAGTAGTTTACAAAATTACACCGGCTCTTCACCAGCTCTTGCATTGTAAACATGGCGAAAAAATCTGTCACATCTTTGAAACTGCTAGTCAAGTAACGTAATGCAGTTTAATTCTCCATTGGGTATATTTCATAGACTGGGGAAATCTAAAAGTGTTATTCAAAGTATCTTAAGAAAACTTAAGGAAACTGAGTCATGTGAAGCCAAGAAACCACGATGATGATTAACCTGTTCGGTTGTGATAGGAGAAGGTTCGTTCGACGCAGTCTTAAGGAACAATATTCAACTTAGTGCACTAAAAGCAACGTTATATTTGGAGGAGGAAGTGTGATTGTATTTAGCATGATTTTGATTGCAGGTACAGGACCTCTTGTCAGGCTACACACTAAAATTAACGCAACTGTATTCAAAGAGCTATTGAAGAAAGATGTACCTAACTTGAGAACAGCATTAATCAACCAGTAGTATTAATGCAAGATAGCGCCCCGTGTCACACAGCGGAGTCTGTTAAGACATTTCTTTCTGGGGAGAATGTTACTGTTATGGAGTGGCCTGCTCAAAGCCCAGACATGGATACTATTGAGAAAATTTGGAAGTTACTAAATGAAAGAGCTACAAAAAAGAATTAAAAAAACGTCGAAGAACTATGTACTAATTTGAAAGGAGAATGGAAAAAATATCCGTTGATGAATGCAAGACATTAATTAACACGTGTCGAAAAAGATGTCAAGGTGTTATTGAAAGTAAAAGTTTACACATCAAGTACTAATGAATTATGGACGCTATTTTCATTTAGATGTCATATATCAATTATAATAGTGTGATTTTGTTAATCGTTCAGATATTTTTGGTCATCTTTTTTTCATATTATATAATTATTCTTATAACTTAATCAAATAAGTTTATTAAGCTTTATATTTTGGAATTATATAAGTTACCTTTATATCCTTGATAAAATTTACTATGAAGCTTTAAAATAAAACGTTATTTCACATTTAAACTTTTTCTTAACATCGTTCTGATCTTTATGCTTGCTACTATATAAATATATATATATATATACATATTCATGAAAATATTTGAAACCTTTCATCAGTATAGGGTAATATATTTTATATATTGTTTTCAAATGTAAACTAAAAATGAATAAAAAAGAAAAAATCATAAAATAAAAGGATACTATTTATTTGAATGAATAGGCAAAATCTTCCAACAACAAATAAGAACACAGTTTTAATTCTTAGCTTTACTTCTCAATTATTCTTTTCTATCTCCTACACTGCAATTGTTAAAATCCTTTTATTCGGATCAGGAATTGCGTGTTGATACTGGTATTTCATTATTGAAACGTTGTGATATTTGTTCTACACTTTCCTGTATAGAGCAATGTAATAGTTTTGATGTTTTTGAGAGGTGTACACACACACACACACACACACACACACACACACACACACACACACACATATATATATATATATATATATATATACTGAGTTAGACATGAACTAAGAGAGATGTAAACAAAGGGAGACATTAATTGAGACAGACAGACTGACAGACATAGTAACCCAGCAGAAAACGACACAATAAGACAATTTTTTTGACAAGAAGACATACAATGCTGTAATTTGTCAGCGAATGATAATTTCTGGGGGCATGTGTTCACGCTGGACATCATTTTTAATTATTCAAATTCTTGATATAATGGGAAAAACAATAAAATGCTAATGAGAATCATTAATTTCACAACTAATATCATTATGTAACTTTGTTCCAACGAGTTAGATATCTGAGGGGTTTACGAATTTTCTCGTATATATATATATATATATATATATATATATATATATATATATATATATATATATATATTCTGAAATATCTAAACGATCATAATGTCAACTACATAAATATCCTTTTTTATTTCCTTTTCTGCCAATCCTCCTTCATTACACACAGGCAGGATAAAAATAGCATAAAAACAAATAATCGTTCAAAGTATTCGTAACCATCATACAGATCACTGAACGAAAAACACCGAATCATAGGCAGTATTTCCAATTTTGACTATATATATATATATATATATATATATATATATATATATATATATATATATATATATATATATACTTAACGCTCTTTTAAAGATCACAAAAGATTTTATTAAAAAGAAAACATGATCAATAATGAGAGATGCATATGTGCATAAAAATGTACGAACACACCTTAATAACTTCAATATCGTGAAAGAATTCAGGCACCTGTTTCCATACAGTTTTTCAGTATTTTAAATGCTCGTCTGAGATTAGATGAAACACTTTTTATTGTTGTTACTTTTCATACTTTTAAAGGATTTTCCCTTTGGGCCTGTGAACCAGGAAATGGCATAATAATGTCCTTTTTAACGATAAACTATTGAAAATAGACAAGAATTCCGTTAATAACTCAACCTAGATATCTTTATAGCCTTTTCCACAGCATATCTTAAATGCCTAAAATACACTTAAAGTTTATTTTAGTACTTCGAGGTTCAACCCGAAAACTCTGGTTATAACAAACAGATGGCAGAAAGTTGCGTTTTAAAACCGAACATCATTTTTTCTTAAAAAGTTAAGTTTATTCGAATAAATTCGGCTTCCTTTAAATTCTCCTTGAAGAGTGTAAAATACAATGTGGAAAGGCAACCCCTAAAATGTGGGATATTATGTATATAGCACTAAATTCTGTGGGATACTAACAAACGTTAACAGGCCGTATAACCAAGTAAAACATATATACAGGATGAGATGTTTAAATTGTCGTCTAAATTACGTAAAAATGAAAATAACTCAGGCAACTCACTTTATTAGATATATTTATCAAAATTACACGAAAATATCTTGAAATATTATAGATTAAATTTATCCAAAGAAATTGGCATTGGCTTCAACCGCGGCTAATAGACAACTTCAGAATCTCTTGCAAGTCTTTTCTACTGTCTTCTTGTTTAGATTGTTAAATGCTACCGTTATCCTTGCCTTCAGTTTATCTTTTGAAAGGAGTTCAGTTAGTCTCTCACTGAACTGCGCCCCTCATATAATAAGCAAAGTGATTGCAATCTGGGGTGAAAGGCAGCCAGAAGTTAAGGGTGATGTGGACGCAGGAATTTTCTCATAGCTAATACTGAATTATCCTACTTGTGTGGCATGGCGCAGAGTCCTGTTGCTAAACTTAAGGTCTTCCAGCAGCAACCCTCTCAATCCAGTGCTGCATTAATACCTTGATGTAGGCCTCCGTGTTGAGTTTGAGATCATGCAGGAAGATAAATAGAAGTATGACTTCACCATCGCTAGTGACCATCGCAAACACCATGATGTGGACTGGGAGTTTGGTTTTCATTAATTTGAATACAATTCTGTCTCCAGATTGATACCCAAATACTGAAATGCTCATATTGTGGCTTCCGGCGTGAATGACAGGTTGTACAGCATTACGTTTTCATGATTATAGAGGATTGAATTGCATCATGGTGCTGCTTTTCTCACAGCCACAGTAGACAAAACCTGAAACAAATATAGTGCATGCACGTAGTTAAAAATAGTGACAATTTAGCCAATCCACCATGTATAATGTGTATTTGTATGTGTTACAAGCACTTATCAACGCACGTACATATACAGTATGTTTCCTACGGTGTATATACTCTTAGAAAACTTAGAAAGTGTTTTGATAATATTCATTTGTGAATTATTATATGTTCAAGTAATTATTCTCCATGCAAATAATATGCATACAGTAATAAAATGATACAATTTTGGTTTAGAAGAAAAACGACTTTTTTATTTTAAGAAATTGTACTGGTGTGCTTGTTTATGTTCGTTATGAGATACTCACTATTAACATTATAAGTAATAGATAGAAATATTTCGAAGTATGCAACACTGTAAATTATTAGAATAAGATAGAAATGATAGAAACTATATAATTGTGTGCAAACAAATGATTATCATTATCAAATAGGAAGTGTTACTTTAAACTATAATGGTGTATAAATTGTTTGTATAGGCATACGAGAAATCATAACTTATACCGACAAATTATAAAACATATAAATGATGAAATATTATATATTCTAATTAAAAATTCCGAAATAACTTGAAATATGGATCTTTCTCACAAGAAGGAATATTTTACTTTGGGATTAGAATTATTTCCCGAAAAATCTTACAAAAAGACTCAGCAACGCAAGAAACAACCCTTTCTTTGGATTAATCAAAATATATAAAAACAATTCTGTGGGCACCTCATAAGGTGTAGCGTTTAGCAAGCAAGATTTGCAGACGATTAGTCGTGAGTTCGATTCTCATTGGGTGACCCATACTACTGACCTTGTACCAAATCTGAGCTAAGCTTTGTAAATAACTATACACACAACTCTGTAATGTTTTCTACGTGTGTATCCAGTGGTGAAGCACTAAAAAAAAGAAAGAAGACTCCCATTTGCAAAAAAAAAAACTGCAGTGATTTCTTTTGGCAATCTATCAACATTTATATTTAGGCTTAAGGCTGGTATAAATATTTATTAAACTTAACACAACACAAAACCAGATAAGAGAGAAATGGGAAGTAAATATCTTTAAGATACCTGATAACATCATTTGTTGTAGGAGAGAAAATTTAAAATTCAAAAATTTGTTTTCAATATCATTTTGAATTCTTGTGTGAAATGAAAGTCATTTTTTTGCTTATGACATTGGAATTTCTTTTCCTGATTTAACATAGTAACATAAATAAATCAACACATCAGTACCATTTCTTAAAAAATAAGATAACTTTTTTTTTCTAAAACAGAATTTTTAATTCTTTAGAACTGTATGCAAATTGTTTGTATTAAGAATAGTTACTTGAAGCTGTAATTGTTTACAAATGAATATTATTTAAGTTAATTAAAAACCTCTAATGACTTGCAAAAAATGCAATCGACATTAAATAATCTATCAAGAACTGATATATAAAATCAAGTAAACAATCAACCAAACACCAAGTCACCAGTAACTTGCAAATTTACACCTCTATTCAACATTGTGGCATGTGAATTAGAGAAACTACTTCAACGAGGATCAGCTGAAAAGTTTGTGGTTAAACTCTCTTGGAATGTGAGCAAATGGGGTTTATTTTCAACATAGTCCTCTTAGGGTCCCCATATACCTTTTATCGGTGTTGCTGTGGTAAAAATCATATCTATTGTTAGTGATATTTTTAAAGAAAAAATATCACTAACAATAGATATGAACTTTTCGGCCTACGAGCTTTTCTGGCCTGCCCTTGTATATCTACGAGTTTTTTTGGTGTTTGCTTGTCAAGGTTGAGGATTTTATCGATTCAAAGTGTTATTATAAGGAGCAACAATAATAAGATGGAATAAAACTAACTAAAATAATGATAGTAAAAATGCTTAACTTAAAAATCAATAATAGTAAATCGAAGTAAACCTTGTCATAAACAAACAGCAGCACCGATAATAGCGAAAATTCTTTATATAAAAAGCAATAATAATAAGATGAGCTAAAACTAGTTATAACGTTACAAAAATTCTTCATCAGAAAACAAGAATAATATAAAATGGTTTCGGGGTTTTGGGAAGTATGGAGTTTCCTCTTCATGACCATTACCGCCCGGGTCACTTTGACCTGGTGTACTTTTATGTTAGGTCGAATGATCTAATTGAAAATTATTATTATCTTTTAGAATAAGAGAACCATATAACTGTGCAAATGATTTGTTGAAATGCGTGAAATTATACAGCTGAGTGCAAATTATTTGTGTTTGATAGAAATACTTGAAACCATTTGTGTGATTATTATATTAAATAGAAATAATTACTCGAAACCATACAATTGTGTACAGATTATTAGTTTAGACAGAAATTCGTAAAATCCTATAACATCTATTGAAATATCATAAAACTTATATATGATGATACTGTATATATTCTTATTGAATATTCATAGATAAATGTTTTAGATGTTATTGAATCCACTGTAAAACTGTTACAAAATGACTTTGGAGAGAGAAAATATTGTCACAAGGAGAGAATATGTTATCTAATCGAAAAATTGTATGGGAGAAGTATTTCGTTTTAACTTAAAACAGGAGGTGAGAGTTTATCTTCTCGCAAGACCAGTTCAATATTTTTTATCGTTTATTCAAGGCGACAATATTTATAAACTAACATGCAGACATGAAATGAACATTCCTATTTTCATGAACAGAAATCTGAAGAAGGCCAAGCACATATAAAGATATACCTTCCTATTCCAAAAAAAAAAAAAAAATCTCCCAACATGCATTCATCCATGGATATTTATAAGACAGTAAGCATTCAGACATGCAAACGAATACAAAATTAAAAAAATGCAAGTATTCAATTTTTTAGGAGACATTTTTAAAGGAAAAAAAACCCCCAGAAATTCCTTGGGTGAGCCAGAAATTTGATGACTCGGACGGCATTCCATTGTCACCAGTTTAAAAATAAGTTTGTTTTAGCACAAGCATTTGAAATGCATAGATATTGAACATAATTTTTGGAATTTAAAACTTCCTGCCGATCTCCATTCGATCAGGCATCGGAAATACATTAATCCCCAAGTAAAATTTATAGTTTTCTTTAATGATTCAGCGTATTCATATATATGTATACATTATCAATTATAAAAATGTAAGTCAGAGTAAGAACTCACAGCTACAAGTTTCATGGTTCAGATAGTCAGGTGAACTGAGAATCTTCGCTGATGTTTTTTTATAATTCATAACATTTCTCTATATTTTTGAGTAAAAATTTTACAATTAAGAGGCACTTTTAGCGTTGAATTATATATATATATATATATATATATATATATATGTATATATATATAGGGCTATATATATATATGTAGGGATATATATATATGTATATATATATATATATATATATATATATATATATATATATATATATATATATATATATATAGTGCAATTAAATGGAGACTCAAACTCGGTTAAGCCGTCATAATAAATTTATTTCGGCGGAGAACATTGTTGGTATATTCTCCGTCTCATTGGATGACTCTTTTACATGCTCTGTATTGTCCCAGAGTATGTGATAATCCACACCTACTGTCCTTGGACACTAACTGGATAATTTTTATATATATATATATATATATATATATATATATATATATATATAGGGCTATATATATATATATATATATATATATGGCTAAATTTAAACAATAGATAATCAACTTAAAAAATTAAAAAAAAAAAACGCATTGAGTTAAACTGAGAATTAATGTAAATGAATAAATAAAATAAAATGTTAGATAGAAAATTGTGAAAAAGCATATCGTATATACGTACTACTCTTAAAAAGTTAATAGGTTCTAAATAGTTTTGAAATTTTAAAATAATTTAAAATTATTTAAATCTTGGTTTTAATTTAATATAATTATTACTGTATCATTACATAAAGTTATTGAATAAAGTTTAAATCTAATTTTATATTAAATCTGTATTTTAAGTCAAAATGTAATTAGAATTTTAAAATTAAAATTAAAAAAAGAAAATTTACTACATTTCTAACCGAAATTAAAATAAAAACGGAAGTGGGCTATATGAGGAGATAAGTCTTCACCCCTCTTCTATCCCCTCCCACCTTTTTCTGTGTCTATTCTAGTTTTTTTCTTCATAGGATCTGAAGAAGTCCTGTTAAATTTTTTTCGTGTTTTTGAAATTTTCAAAAACACGAAACAGGATGGAAATAAATTTATAATCCTAATGTGACCGGTTTGTCGTTTTTCTTAAAGAATATATATATATATATATATATATATATATATATATATATATATATATATATATATATAAGACCTAGTGAAAAAGATTTTAAATTCATGTAGTCCATGTGATAATATTCAGGAGTGGTTGGATTCTTCGAAAATATCTCTTCTGAGTCAAGCCGGCCACATGGCATAATGGACATAGGCATTTGGTAAATGACATTCAAACTGAAATCATCTGTGGGTTCCAAGTTCGATCCTGACTACGGGAATAACGCGGAATACGTATTGTAGCATAGCACTTGTATCCGGTTATGGTCAACGGAATTAGAACAATCCACCCACTTGGATTAAAAGGTTCGATTCTAAAATCCGGGTAGGCTCCTGTATTCGACAAGAAACACCTGAAGAAGCTCAAAAAGCGCATTGTCAGAAATGTAGATATAACATTTCTTCAAGATAAAACTGATATTATCTATTACCAAATTTTTCAGCGTTAAAAGTCTGTAACTAAAATACTTAGAATGTAGCAGTTCAAAAATAAGGATATCCTTACATATATATATATATATGTGTGTGTGTGTGTGTGTGTGTGTGTATGTATGTATTTGTGCATACGAGTTGTTCTATTTATAGTAACAGTGCCAGTGTGGCAGAATTTGGTAATAAATAACACCTAATAATATTGGTTTTAATTTGATAATATGAAATCATAAATTATGAAATCCAGAAAATTTAAACTTTATCTAAAAATATTCCTCTTTCTTTTTCTCTCTTTCTCTCTCTCTCTCTCTATATATATATATATGTCTGTGTGTGTGTGCGTGTGTGTGTGTGTGTGTGTGTGTGTGTGTGAGATGGGTACAAAAAGTATTGAAACCAGTTTTATATTCTTCTTTTAAATTGGCGATGACTTGTCTACACTTATTTTTCTTAGCAATGCACTTTTTTTTCAGCGTATCGCATTTTCTTATCGAACAAAATATTGAACAATGAATCTGTATTAAATATTGTCAAAAATTATTCTGAAACTTTTGAAATTCAGTTCAGGGTCTTTGACAGGCATCGTCACTTCAAGGAAAGAACATCAGCTGAAATTTATAAGTATCTATGAAGCCCTTCAGCCAGTAGAAATGCTGAAAGAGATAAAGTGGATAGTATGAAAAAAAACGGATAAAAAAGTTACTGTCAAAGAGATTTTTGTGATGAAGGGAACATTTACGTTGTGTCATGTCAAGTCATTTTTGATTTGGGGATGAAATAAGTCTGTTATACGGCTTCTGATGATCATGACAACTGATTTGCTTCAGTGTACAAAAACCGATCAACACCTTTTTAAAACCATCACTACAGGTGAATCTTTGGTATATGGCTAGGTTCCTGAAACTATATGGAATCCTTTCATCATCAAAACCAAAAAAGAATTGTCAAGTTCAGAACAAGTCCAAAATAATGCTCACTGTCCTCTTTTACAAATTGAGAGTAATTCACCATGCAGATGCTCCTGGAGGTTAACATATTGACCAAATAGTATAACTTGGAAGTCTTTTACTGCTTCCATTCAGCAGATTTTGAAGAAACACAAGATTGTGTAAGTGCAGAACCCTCCATACTCAACGTAACCTCGTACGATTTTTAACAAATTTTCTAAATTGAAAATTCATCTTAAGTGTAAAAAGTAAGAATATAGATGGCATTAAAAGAAATACAATGACAGAATAAAAAAGAAATTTAAGAGGTGCTTCTATCAACGGAAAACTCACTGGAATAAGTATGTGGGATATATGTATATATAAGGAGACGTAGGCAGAAACAGAGATCTGATATCCATGTGTGTGTGTGTGCAGGCGTGCACTTACAGTTTCTTTTGTTCTTAAGTATATATGCTTTTAGATTTTGTATATATATATATATATATATATATATATATATATATATATATATATATATATATATATACGTCTGTGTGTGTGTAAGGTTATGTTAAGGGTTATATATATATATTCATATATACATACATAGACATACCCACACATATATAGATATACATATAAGTATATATGTAATCACTTACACATACAAACACACATATAAATGCCTGTGTGTGAAAGAAAAAACCTGATTGAATTCTAGCTTTCGCTTTAAAATGTTTTGTCAAACGACTTTTTTTTTTATCTCCTTAATAGCATTCATGCTTCATCGTTTGTTGCATTTGTTAAAATCCCATCATTGAATAATAAGGTAGCTGAGGGCAGCAGAGTGAATTACGACGTGCAACACAAAAGTGCATTATCTTCAACGATGATCCTCTTCCTAAACTCATTTTTCTTTGCAATAACTCAACGATATATGCAACTTTTTCCATTGTTATTTTGTTCCGTATTTAATTGCAACAGCACGAAGACAACAAATGATACATGCAAATATATTATCATCTGATGCACCATCCGGCTCAAGGCTGCATTTGATGGTGGTTTATTTAATAATAGCCATTGCTGCAGACATCAGGATGTATTTTAAAATCTCTTCCTTATAATGCAATGTGATGATTTTGTCTAGAGTTCCTTGTTAATTTTCGATAAGTTTGCCGAACTGAAACAAAAAGAGAACCTCGATTTCACATTGAAGAAGACTGTAGATTCAATTGACTGAAATATTGTAGAAATTTGTATTTAAAAACTTGTTTCCAAGGAGGAACGTAAGGCGTAACGTTTGTCGTCGTAAAAATCCTGGACGTGTCTTTTTGCATTTTACTTAGTACTAATACTCTTGGGGAACGTATGAATCCATCTTTTCTCTCTTTCCATGACTTGGCGGGAACCGACGGGCCATACAACTGACTGCTATTTTTTTTCAAGTCAGCAAAAAAGACGTTGGCAAGAAAAATGGACAAAATCCCTTATCCTAGTATACCATCAGCAATTCGACCTAAGCTAAATGATCTTGTGCGTGATTTGGGTCTCTCTAAAAATGCAGCCGACATTTTTTGCTTCTAGGTAGTAAGAAAAGGGTCTACCGAGCAAAACTACAAAAGTTTCATACTTCTGAAATCGAGAACAGTTTTTTTGTGGAATTTTTTAAAGAAGAGAATAAATTCGTTTATTATCATGATATCTTGGGTCTTCAACAGTAATTAGGAATTCCATTGTATAATCCAAATGATTGGAGATTATTCCTAGATTGTTCTAAGCGCAAACTTAAATGTGTTTAACTGCATATTGCCAATGTCTTTGTTGCTGTTCCAGTAGGACATTCTATGTGTTTACGATAGGAGCATAATGACATTAAAACTGTGATAGATCTACTAAAATATCACGAGTACAACTGGGCAATTTGCGTAGGCCTAAAAAAGGTGAACTTCCCCCTTGGTCTGCTTTATTTACATGCGGGGCAGCCGAGCAAGAGACAAGCATTGGACCCAGAAAGAGTGGCCCTTACGAGAGACTTTGGAAGTTGGTATACCATATATTGTCAATGACCCAATCGTCAATCGAGAATATATCATGTTTCCTTCTCTGCACATCAAGCTGAGCCTGATGAAACAGTTGGCCAGAACATTAAATACTGACGGAAAATCTTTCCAACACAGTCTTGGTTCTCCCTGCTTTGTCATTTGAGAAAATCAAAGCAGGTGTCTTTGATGGACCACAGATTCGCACACTTGTACGTGATCAAGACTTTGCCTGAGAGATGAATCATAAAGAAAGGGGGATGGGGTTTTCATTTGTGGCGGTAATGGAAAACTTTCTCGGTAATAAAAAAGCCAACAACTATGAAATCCTTTCAACAAAGTTTTTGTCGCTTTTCATGACCTAGGATGCAACATGAGTGTCAAACTCTATTTTCTATACTGTCATATTGACAGAGTTCCTGAGAACTTTCGGGCAGTAAGTGACGATCAAAGTGAGTGGACCTCAAGACCATGGAGGATCGCTACCAAGGGAAATGGGACAAACATATGATGGCTGACTACTGCTGGAACATTAAACGAAGTTGCCTTGAAACAGTCCACAAACAAAAGAGTTTCAACCACCAAATCCTGCCTGACTAAAATGTAACTGAACTTTGTAACTTTATAGCAACTAATTTCTTACCTAATAATGAGTTTCCTTTAAATTCTATCCTTTGTCTTGATGAACATGTTTCAAATTGTGTTGCAAGTAAAGTTAGACTATGTAACATTTCTTTTTTTTATTCACCAGCTTATCTAATAAGAGTTCAATAACATGCTTCTTCTGAGAGACGACGATGACAGTGAGACGGAGATAAAATTTTTATAATTTGAAATACCTCGATAGCAAAAGAATAAAAACATTAATAAAAAACAAATTCATATTTGTAATCACTACATTAAAAATAGATTATAACAGTGGTTGATATCAATGAAACAAAAATTTTGTTGACCAGTGTTATTTCTTATCTTTCTGAAATATGTTTGTGCCTTTAAAAATCACTATTCGAAATCTTAATTTATTTAAAAAAAATTTAAATCTGAATTTCTGGCTGTCACGTGAGAGTCCACGAGACATCCAATGAACCCAACAATTCTCTGAGGGGCATAATTATTTATTGTCTTTCTACAATTTATATGTCTTAAAAATCACTATTCGAAATCTTAATTTATTTTTTAAAATCTCAATCCGAATAAATATTGTTATTCCAGCTATCGAGCAAGTCAAAGAATCTTTATTTTATAAGAAGAATATAAATAGACAAATCTATGTAAAAATAATTAACAAACACTTTCATGACATGAACGGTGCACACTCACTAACATGCATATAAGCCATTAATATACAGTGACTTTAAGTTTGATACTCTTCAGGTGATAAATAAAAGACTCAGAATGACGAATATGAAAACTTTGTTACAGCCCATATAGAAGCAGCAGCTGAGAGCATACCAAACAAACCAAGAGCCAAATGCAAAGTTCTCTAGGAGACAAAAGCAGTTAGAGAAGAACGAAATAACTTTGAAAAGAATCCTCACTTAATAAAAGAAACCCAACAAATACCAGTGTGCAGAAACTTAAGAATTCTCAGTGAGAATTAAGTAGCACATACTAAAAAGAACAACTAGAATACATTAAAATCCAAATCAATAAAATCTGAAATTCGGTAGAAGATACACAATCATGATTAACATGGCAGACAGTAAATGAGGTAGCAAAAGGAAAAGCACATCCTGAGCAAAATTAAAAGCTGCCAGCTAAGAAAAAAGACTTTGCAAGTGGAAAGAGATTTCAAGAATCTGCTCAAAAAACCTTCTGAAATCATGAATGAACCGACCGAAAAAAATTATTAATAGCTAACTAGACATCAAACAAGAACAGCTTACAGAAGAAGAACTTGATTCACTATAGAAAATAAAAAAATAAATAAAGCGGAAAAGCTTTAAGCCCCGACGAAATACCTCTTGAAGTATGGAAGACTAGAAAATGTGACCACATACATCCTCGATTATGCAACGTTGTGGATAAACAGAACATAACAGAGAAATGGATGAAAGACTGCATCCTTCTCTTCCCTTAGAAAGGCAACTTCAGAATTATTAAGAACTACAGATGCATACTGCTAAAGTTTATAATACCCTCAAAAGTATCCAAACAAAAGAAAATTCTTAGGAAATCGATTGACAACATCATAGATTCTGACTATTCGTCGAATCATCGAAGGCATTTGATTTCTACATAGAATAAAGTTGGGAAAAGTACCGTAAGCATAGGGTTTCTCCAAAGAAACTATTACAGCTTTAACAATGCTTTACAAAAACACGAAAGCAATGGTTTGTTCATTTAATGGCGACACCAACTTCTTCGACATTGTAGATGAAGTCTTGGAAGGATATACACAAGCACCATATTTATTGATAATCTGCATTTTGTACCTCGAACGTCAATTGATGCAATGAGAAAATAGTTTCACCCTAAAAAACTATGACAGACGTAGATTACGCAGATGATCAAACGCTTCTCGCAAATACACCAGCCCAAATCGAATCTCAACTGTATTGCCTGTATCAATCAACAGGAGCCATTGGCCTCTATGTGAACGCGAATAAGACAGAGTTCATTCATGTTAAACAAGGATGAGCCATCTGCACTCTAAGAGGCAAGTCTCTGAAATCAGTTGACCAGTTCACATACCTCGATTGCAATATCTCGTCAACTGAAATGGATGTGAATACACACCCAGTGAAGGTGTGGACTCCTATTGACAGGTTATCGACCATATGGAAAGCTGCTTTCCCTGATAAAATAAGACGGAATTTTGTCCAATCTGTGACTATATCAGTATTATTATATGGATGCACCACCAGGACGCTAATGAAACTTCTTACATGGGACTTCTTTGATATCAGTACTATCAAACATTATGTAAATACAACTCAAAGTAAAACACAAAACCTCTACGGAAATACGAAAAACCCACACCGATAATACCAAACGTCTATATAAAAATAACAACAAAAAAGGTTATTAATATTCGAATCCGTCAGTATTAAAAACAAATAACCAAACATAAATTATATTCAATGCTGGCACTAATACACTAAACATTTTTAACAACTAATGTGCTGACTAAAACTACTCCACCAATAATAAATCCTTCCAGCAAAATAAATATAGGACCTAAACTATAAAAGAATACAAACAAAAAATACCCCCTAAATTGATATAATCGAAAGCGTTTGGAAACAAAACTTATCTATCAAATAGAACTATGAAACTAACAAGAAAATTAGAGAAAAACGTAATAATATCAAATAAAGGAAAGCTTCGTGGTCTTTAACCAAAGTAATGCACACACACACACACACACACACACACACACATATATATATATATATATATAAAGAAAGCGGGTAGGTTTGATAGAGTTTGTCCAGGCTTTTTTCGCTTCCGTTTTCTTTCATTGCCGCTTTCCTCAGCCTCTTGATCTTTAGTCTTGGTGTCTCTCGCCTTGTCCGACGAGCCAATAAGTTGATACTCACTCCAATAAAATGGACATTAGCTGCCTTACTCCCCGACCAAAATGGCAATTTTGCTGGATTCGTGGTCCACGCAACGGTATATGATTGCAGAGTAATTTGATTTTCGGGAAAGGATTGGAGTCCTACAGAATGGATTGCTAAGATCATTGACTGTGACAGCGAAGGGAAAAAGGAAAAGGAAAAGAGGTGATAGTTGAGAGGGTGTGGATGATATCAAAAGTTAAAAGAAAGAAAGACAGACAAATTGACATAAAGAAACAAAAAGAATGAAGCGAGAAAGAAAGAAAAACTACGAATCTAGCAAAACGAAAATGAAAAAGTAGACAAGGAAATACAAGGAGAAAGAGGGTGAAAAAATAATATATCATGTATTATGGCAAAAAAAGAAATATAGATCAAAAGAAAAAAAATAGCAAGAAAATGTGACACAAGTCTGAAAATTAGAAACATGCAATAAGAAAGAAAGAAAGAAAGAAAGAAAGAAAGAAAGAAAAATAAATAAAAAAGAAAGGATGAAAAAAAAAGAAAAAAGAAAGAAAAATGAAAAAAAAAAGAAAAAAGAAAGAATGATTAAATAAAGAAAAGATTAAGAAAAAAGAAGAAAAGAAAGACAAAGAAAGAAAGAAGGAATAATAACTGAAAGGAAAACGAAAGAAAGGAAGGCAGAACAAAGAATGAAGAAAGATCGAAAGAAATTATGAAGAAAGAAAGAAAGAAAGAAAGAAAGAAAGAAAGAAAGAAAGAAAGAAAAGGATGAAATGTAAAAAAAAGAAGAGAGAAAGGATGAAGAAAGGAAGAAAATATGAAAGAAAGAAAAATATGAAAGAAAATATAAAGAAAGATAGAAAGAAAGAAACGTAAATAAAAAGAATGAAAAAGAAAAAGAAAAGATGATAAATAAATAAATAAATAAAAAGATGAAATGCCAAAAACGAAAGAAAGAAATGATTAAGTAACAATGAAAAATCGGCGAGAAAAGCTGAAACAAATGAAACAAAGAATAGAACCTAAGTGGTTTTCTGATCCTAGACTGACAAAAGGCTACGGCTGTTGAGCACCAAAAATGAGTATCAAACTACTCCAATGCCGAATTGATTTGAGAGATAAGCAGTTGGTTCATAGCGCTACAGTAGGAACTCCTCACGACGCAATTTAACAACCTGAATTCGTTTAAGACACAAATGTTATAAAATGTATAAAATAAGATAAAACGTTAGGTCTGTTTTTATTTTGCTTGTTATAATTACATCGTGTCAACCGTTGCACTCTTCTTCAGATGTCTCTTGTGCTCATTAACCTTATCGGAATTTTGAAGAGAATTTATAACTCAATCCATGGGAATAGATTGTTTTTCTACTGCTGTCCAAACAAACAGGACACGTATGCAAATGAACTCATGGAAACCTCAGGCTACCTAAACATACATATAAACGATAAAGACTGTATAATAGCCATTACTTTTTTTTTTTATAAACAAATGGATATTTTTTAAAAAAGTTACCTTGGGGTTGATAGTTCAATCTCTGATTCAGGCAGTGAATGTCTGACTGATGCAATAAACCAAAACGCACAATTGGCGACACAAGAATGAATTCCATGATATTAGATATCCCCTATTCCCTGCACGGATCTTTCTATGCAGGAAATATCATTGTGTGAGCACACCCAAAGCAGAGTAATTTGGGAGCAGAGCAAGGGGGGGGACGGAAGGACGTGATCGCGGAGTAACGAAAGTGAACGTTCCTCAGGGCCTGACAACAGGAGAAACCACGTAATTGTCGAGTGGTATCCAAGACCATTTGGAAAGACCTCCACAGTGATAGAAAGATGAAATCATCAAGCGATTCGAACCAATATAGAGAAGAAGTGCAAGATCATAAATGGAATTGAAGCACATTGTAGCTAACGATATAAAAACATTAGACAATTTGACCAATAAAGTTAATAAAGGGAAGATATCGCATAGCATGTACTAAGAAATGAGAAACAATCTACTCTCGTGGAATGAATAAAGTATTTCGTTTGAAGTATTCAGGATTCTACCGAATACGATTGACGCATAAAGAAGGCTAATAGGTAAAATAGCCGAAATGTGACTATAACAACCAAGGTGAAAAAATTAGACCTGATAGATAGATAGATAGATATGAACAGTCTGGTATTTGATTAAACAATATAGATATTTCTTGTCTATATATTTTTGTATCAATACTTTCAATTTACCATATCAATGTTATGATATCCAGCCGGAATTGGTTGATAAACGTTCGATTCCATAGTACTTTCGGTCCGATCTTGGGCCATCATCCGAGGTATGTATATTGCGAAAGCGATAAAACCTTTGCATGTACATTACTACTTTGTAAGAATTAAGCTTTTATTGTTTGTACTGGTGTATGGTTGTAGCATTCATTTTGAAATTTGATTCTATAAATAGCTGGGGCAGCTAAAGACATTTAAGTTCATTAGCATGGGATTCAAAATTAATTTTATTGAGATTAGGATGTTTGTTTCTAATATGTAGGGCTTCGAGAATCTGTAATTTTTGTTTCTCATTTTGTTGCTCCCATATTGTTGTACTTTCGGTAAGAATTTTCCGAAATTCAGTTGTAGGCAGGAATGTTTACACACACACACACACACACACGCATATATATATATATATATATATATATATATATATATTAAACTAGCCAACAAATTTAACTTTTTTCTCTTTACCTGAGTTTGTGATATGTAGTCTGGGACCGTTGATTTAAAAAAAAATTATGTTCGTTTTTTTGTATATGATGTCAAGATTTTATTCTGACAAGCATAAAATTTTAACCGTATCAATTTTCCAAAGTCCAGAAGCTGAAATTTTGAATAACGTCACTCTCTACCAAAAGTTCTAAATATATTTCAGAATTATCGTTGCATATATTCATTGTTTTTCCCAGTCACCATCAGTTGCAGATTAGTGTCAAAGCCAAGACGTGAGGTCTATTTGACTCATAAATGGGACCCTAACAGGTACTAGCATTTCGGGTCAGAGTAGACCTAGGAGTAATAGTAACGAAGAGGTACTCCACATTCCTCCAGAGTTCCAGAACTAGAACGACATCATCAGTTTAGTGTCATAGCCAAAGTTGACTAAGATAAAGAGCTAAATAGATTAATAGAAAGAATGAATGAAAGAAGGAATAAAGGAAGGATGGAGAGATGATATCCTTCGAAAAAGACAGGAATGATAAACCCGAATAAAACCAAACGACCTTTTGTTGTCTAATTTTTTTTGTTGTCTACGAATTTTTAGGAATACAACCAGGAATTCCCTTTCGATATTCACTGACGGCAAATTATTTCATTATTTAGAACAGTCTCAGTAATATTCGTTTAGAACTGCTGCACTATATCATAGGTAATCAGTGCAATATTACAGCCGGATGGGAATTTTGATTGTTGCATGACCGATGCGCGTTGGTCTGACCTTATAGTAGAGGAGTAACCTCACCAGCGGGAATTATTTAGTAAACACTGTTCTATGTGTTGGAATCAATGGGAAATATCACGGCGAAAGACGTTCTCGGAGATCTCCATCATTGACAATTTTACTGCAGTCTACTTTCGATGAGTGGGTGTAAAGTGAGGTGGAGCTAAGAGAGCATTGCTCTGGTCACTGTCTCCTGTTGAAATGAGAGTGGAACAACGCTGTAACTGGTGGCCCAAACCAACGTCTTCAATGTTTTGACAAATGACGCCGCCAGTGCGTTTTGGTTTTGTGAATGAGCTTGGATTGGGATTGGGGGACAGGCGGTTTTCTTGAGTAGAATTTTAAGCTCAGAGAAGATGAATCGGTCTTCTGAGTCCGAGAAATAAGTTAAAGAATCGTTGTGGTGGTTTTGTGCTGACCTACCACACGTAGACTGGTTTGGTTTGGTTTATTATTTCAACAACATAGCAACTCCTTATAGGTTATTTAATGCCGAAATTTAATTCATTTCAAATTGTTCGATTACAAGCACAGTTATATTTTTTAATACTACATTGCATGTTTTTGCGTGCGTTAGATATGTCCCCTACAGAAGAGCAAGACGCACAACCAAAAGTAAGTGACTTGAGAATGACACTAAACTGCATCTGATGTTAAAACTCCAGTACTGGATATTTGGGGAGAGAAGAGTATCCCTTCATTGGTATTACTCCCAGGTTCACTCAGACCCGGATTGGTATTATCTGTTAGATTCCCATCGATGGGTCAAATAGAACTATATAAAATCATTCCAATTTGAAGGCTTTTTATCTATTCTTATTTTTTGCCATACAAAACCGTGTACAAAAATACTCTTAAGAAACAATTGCAAAAAAATTTAAATATGAACATACAATGAACGTGGTTCTCTAATTTCTTGACATAAAATAACCCAGAACAGATTCGACTTGCTGTTAAAATCAATCAATGAATCAATCTCTTTACAATTTATTCTTTCTTTTTTCCTTCTTTCTTTTTTTGTCATGTGATTGGCAAGGATTTCAGTCGAACGATGCGTTCTCAACTGACCAAGAGCTGATTCCAACATCTCGAACCCATCATTGTCATCATTGTCAAAGCGTAACGACAGCATGGATTCTTTTGACTCATCTCTCTCTCTCTCTCTCTCTCTCTCTCTCTCTCTCTCTCTATCTATCTATCTATCTTGCTATTTGTCCCTATCATCCATCGCTCTTTGTAAACTTTTTGTAGGAGTCTACAAGTGAAAGTCACTTATGGGTTCGTCTTTTCTCCATCAATTCCCAGCGTATCATGCTTGTATTTCTAGAATGATTTGAGAGATGAGAGGTAAATGTCTATACAACTGTTGTTTTATAGGGAGCTGTTTCCAGGAATTATTCAAAACTGCACGCAATATCCTTTGTGTAGCTCCCATCAGCTTTTTCTCTAAGTGTTCCGTTAGAGTCCAAGTGATGTAACCATACAAAAGTACTGACATGGCGACACCACCCATAGGTGACCAGAAATATTGTAAACTGTGTGAACCATTCTGATAACGTAACGATCTCCGGAATTGGAAAATACCGATTTTTTGAGTTTAAGAATTTTTGTTGCTTCATGGGCAACTAATTTTGGATTATTTTTATATAAGAATTATTGACCTTGAAATTTCCAGTCGTGGGTTAATTAATAAAAATAATTTGACTTCCTAAATGTATAGACTGACTGACAGAAACTTAGCTTTACTTTTTTAGAAGTCTTTTCTTTTTTATTTTCTTTTAAAGAAAAGGCAAGAATAGAGAAAATAAAACAACAAATATGAATATGAATAAAATAAAATAAAAATAATTTACATTACAACGTATAAAAACTGAATGATACTAAATACATCCTCGCCCTCTTAATGGGTTAAAAATATGCTGACTATATCTCGTGTTGAGGGGTAACTACCTAAGGGTGTTCTGAGTATAGCACTAAACAATATTTGATGGTAAAGTTCCAGTTCTGGATATCTGGGGAGCATGAAGCACTCTTACATTGCCATTACTCCCAGGTACACTCTGACCCAGAGTGGTAATACCTGTTAGGGTCCCACTTATGGGTCGAATAGATCTGTTTAGAAATTATTCGCATTTTATAGGAGCATTGACTGTTAGAAACCGAAATTTCTTTTTTCAGAAACCTTTTTAGAAATATAAAACAAGAAGGAAAAAACAAATATAAGGTTGACTGGGTTTTACGGCAGAGATTATTTAATGCCAAATCCTGTTTATTCATATATGTATCAAATTTGATTCGTAAACATTTTGTTGTTTACACTTTCAAATAAGCCATGGCTCATTTTTTTTGCGCTCAATTAAATGGTTTTAAGTAAACAAATATAAGAATAAATATTAATGTAACGAAATCAAAAATGAAAATAAGATCCATAAAAACTAAATCTAACTCAATACAAAGTTAAAATAAGAAGGTGCTCTTTTATTACCATTACTCTCAAGTTCGCTCTGGCTCGGAGTGGTAGTATATGTTATGGTTCCATCTCTGGGTCAAATTACTATTTAATCATTTAATAAGGATTATTATTTACATTATTTAATAAGGATTATTATCAAAATCAGTTATTTAAAACAATACAACTATGTGAACATTGTCAGTATTTGATAGGAATACTTGAAAAGAATTACCAATATCAAATAGCAATACTTAAAACCATTTGTGTGCAGACAAATAGACTCTAAACAATTCGTTTTAAAATTTTTGTCAAAAAATTATTTACTCACGAATCAAACTTAGCAGAAGGCTCCTTTTTCAATCGCTACTACATCGATGTGTACGGGAGGGCGCTAATCACTTCCCTGGACGGCTCCAGTTTACCCTTGATCCATGCCTTTTGAGGCTGAGTGTTAGGCAAAGAGGCACAAATTACCATTTTTTGAGTCTTTGGTATAACTCGCCCTGGGACTGAACCCCTGTCTCGCGGACCATCGATGAACACTCTAACTCATAGGCCAATGTGTTGGTAACTACATATATATATTTTTTTGTTTCCTTTGATTAAGTCCCTTTTATGTTCTTAAATTTGTTTTTGAATATTAAGTGATGTTATATATATATATATATATATATATATATATAACATCACTTAATATTCAAAGACTAATATAAGAACATAAAAGGGACTTAGTAAAACCAAACAAAAACTATTCTATGGTCCGACATAATTTAGAAAATATCAACTTTAACTCTTAATTTACCAAAATGTTAATTTATATGCATAGCAAAAAACGCAGGAAAATTTTGGATGAAGAATCATTTTTAACTGCAATACTTTTAAACAAAGACCAGAATTTTCAACTTAGTCAAATTATTACTTTAAAATTACAAAATTCCTTATTCAAAATTGTTTGGTTTCATCGATTATATATATATATATATATATTAAGGAAATGCATTACGTTTTTTAAAATAAATTTCGGACACCAACTATATTCTTAAGAGGAATAGAATCTCCTTTGTTGTTATATTTACAAAATAAAAAGTTAAATAAGATATAAAACAAGATACAAACTCACATATTTCAACGCCCTGATCTAGGTTTAATGGGAAACCGAAACGTTTAACGTGGCAAATAATTCAACTATGAATAAAATCTTCCTTTTAATACATTGTTTTTTCATATTTCTACGTTTACACACACACACACACACACACACACACACACACATATATATATATATATAGTGCCTCCTACTATATATATATATATATAGTGGAAGGCATTTGTGTAATGGTTACCGTCGTAAGAAAAAGACCCAGCAACTCGAGTTCAAACTCTGAATGAGGCTGTTTGCCTTTCACATAGCGCTAATAGTCTTGGGAAAGGTATGATTCCAATAATTTTCCTTCCAGCCATGTGTAAATAGTAGAGCAGACCAAACTCTTTAACCTTGATATGACAACCAGTCTAGGAGAAGGAAAACTCAGATTTCATACCTGTTACACTTCGCTTAGTAAAATTAACCCTCCCATTTGGCCATTTGATAACCCACAAAGGTTGATGTGCCATAAAACAACAACCAGCGAACATTAAAATAGATCAAAAATACTATCTTGAAAGAAACAAACAATCTCAGGATTGGACTAATTTTTAGTAACCTAAATCAATTAAAAAACAACCAATAATTATGAAAATATAATACGATAAAGGAGATGGAGCATAACAACCCGATTTCCATCAATATTGTTAGTTTTTTTCTAACAAGACAATAAAGAATAACGATAGAAAAACGCTTTGCTTCAATTATGTTGAGCTAAGAGAATAACTCGGGAAATACACTTAAAGGATATTACTTTTAAGATGCCCATTAATTTCACTTGATGCCAGTGACACTTTGATAGATGTGACGTCTTCACGTTTTCTTTGCCTCTGGCATCCTTTTCCAAACCTACTCCAAACCTCTACCCTGCATCTAGAGACAACCCCTTACACTCACCCTGCTATCTTTGCTATCCCTCGATGCGTGTGACCTTGCAGCCCTCAGATGCAACAAAAGTCGGTTTAATGATTTGTGCAAACTTTTATAAATTAATACAAGAAAATTGCTTCTGAATTTAAAATAAAAACAAAAACTGATGCTTTCAGGGTCGACGAATATGGAAATTGGTCTGATTCAGATTCTTGTTTAAATTTGATTTTTGTAAACTTATGATATTGTTCTCAACATGTCAGACTAGTATCCTTTATAAACACTTATTCAAATAAAAAAAAAACCCAAAAGTTTGTCGTTACTTGAAACCATAACACTATGCACAAATTCTTTATATTAAATTGGTATACTTGAGAGCATATAATTGTATATAAAAAGAAAAAAAAACACTAAAATATGTAAATATAAACGTACAATAAACGTGAATCTCCCACCTCTTGACATAATATAACTCTTGATGTATTTATGTCTTGTTAAAACCAAACAATCAATCAATAAACAATACATTTTTGTAAGGTTGATAAGATTTGCAAGAATTATGACACACATTGTGAAAATTGAACTCATCATATTAGTATGCTAGCCTAGTTCACTAATCGACCTCGCATATATACATACACGGATAATATAATGGTTGATACCTCAAAGTTGGATGAATTAAAAATAACGGTCAGCGCATATGTACATCCAACAAAATTATCATTCAGTTGAAAATTGAACTGGAAATAGCTTTATTCTTAAATGGCATTTACAATGTACTGTTTTAATAAAAAAAATATTGCTATGATTTGCCGTTCTTTTATTTTACTGAGTATCAAAAACATATTGAATTTTTGTAATATACTAGATGACCCGAAAACCCGTCCGACACCCGTCGTAAAAAGCCACCCATTATGGTACTGATGGTATTTAGGTATTTAGGAAGAAGGGAAAGAATTTTGAAGATGTTCAATGTGAATTGTTATTTCGGTGTAAATTGGTCTGAAAATTACTTTATTCTATAGATAGAATTATTTAGGTAAATTGCTCCATTAGAAACTCGCTACGATGTGTTTTTCACATGGATTTCGGACACACACACACACACACACACATATATATATATATATATATATATGTGTGTGTGTGTGTGTGTATGGAAGTAAATAATGGAAATGAATCCAACAATATAGAAAAATATTTAAAAACAAGGTAATCCAAACAGAAGAATTAAATGTAAAAGAAAGTCAACGTTGTAAAATTTCGGTTCTGATGAACCATAATCAAGACTTGGAAGGATGATATCGAGTGATGTTAAATCACCGATAGATTTTGATAAGATACAAAGCAAGGACGAAACATTAAATATACAGAGAAAGGGCTAAGCGTTTAGTCAATGAATTAGCGTTCGTATTTCAAAATATGCCATGTGACTATTTAAGACAATGATGTAGAACAACCGAAACGTTATGACGTTGACTTTCTTTTGCATCAAATTCTTCACTTTGGATTACCTTGTTTTTTAATCTCTCTCTCTCTCTCTCTCTCTCTCTCTCTCTCTCTCTCTCTCTCTCTCTCATTACATATATATATATATAAGCGAAGGGAATTCGAACTCCAGTCGCACTATTAGATTCCCTTTCGGATTAATACCCTTTGGCAAAGTATGGATCCTCCTATTCCCCCAACTATGGGTTAAATAATATTGCTGCTGTTCTTCTACAAAGATGACTTTGGCATTAAATAACCAACGAAGGTTGATATGTCATTAAACAGAGTAACCAAACCAAGAAATTAACATTAAAGGTATTAACTTATTCAAGATATCGTGCACAAAATATTATACCTATTATAAAACACATCCCACTCGTAAAACTAATTAATCAATCGAATTAACAAAACATTCTCTTATCGCAGAGCTTCTTATTGACCCGGCCCAGAGATATATATGAGGTAATGGTTATCGTAGAATTCAAATCCTGAACGAGAAAATTTGTATTTCACTTGGCGCTAACGCTTTGAGGAAATTCATGAATCAATCTCTTTTTACAATGAGTAAAATTGAACCAAAAAATTGAAAATGAAAAGGATAACATCTTGTATTTCAATGATCAGAGAAACAAATGAAACTCGAGCTCCTCATTAGCTAAAAACTAACATCGACAGGAAAAGATTTCAACGTTACTGATTGATAGGAAAACAACCAACTACTTTGTAAAAACTCACACATCTAGGCAATATTCAGAATTCTTGTATCCATCCTATAAAGTGCCCATAATGCTAGCCGGGATTTTAATAGCTCTCGGTGTGGTTTAATTTGGTTTCTTTGTTAAATGGCATATCAACCTTTGCAGTTTTTTTTTATGCCAAAGCCATCCCTCTAGAAGAACAGTAGCAGTACTATTTAACCCATAGTTGGAAGGATAAGTAGGTTCATACATTTCCCAAGGGTATTTGTCCGAAAATGAACGTAATAGCGCGACTGGAGTTCGAATTCGCTCACAACGATTCTACAGACAATTGCTTTAACTATTACACCAAGAGGACACCCTTCGATAGCTCTTGGATGGGCCCAATGAGATAGACTGTCAAGAAGGCCCGAAACCTTCGTTGATCTTATGAGACAACACTGAGGAGGCATTTTTGGGCCCGTATGCCGCATTTTGCTCAAACGTTAGACAGACTAAGTTATTTCTCTTTTGAAAGAAAACTATGAATTTAAACCCTTTAAAGTTCACTTTAAAATGACTTTGTGTTGTTTTCTCTCGTGCAATGTATTTTCGATTGGTGGACAGCGATTTAACCCCATTGATTAGATGAAGGGTTCGCTTTGAATAGAGTAAGTACCTGAAGAAGACCAGAACTTTTTGGCTATAACAAACAAGATACGGACAAGAATTTCAATAAATAAGTTAATAGAAAAGTTAAAGAAGCTGACAATTAAGAAAGAGAAATCGTGTAGCGTTCTGTTAAAGTGAAAAGGCGAAACTGTATTTACCAATACAGATGTGTACAATAAAGTAATCATGAATAGATATATCTATGTATATCGATATATTTCGCGTGATCTAATAGTTTGCAAAATGGTCTTCATACCAGTGACAACGAGATCGATTCTTAAAGGATTTAACTTACTGCTTGCCTGGTGCCAAACTAAGGTAAGCTTGTGAAATTTATATATATAAATGCCTACAGAATCAGAAAGAATCTACCGAGGTTTCTTCAAACCGGATCATCAGGACAATTCTGATTAAAGAAGGGTTGGACCAAAACTACATTTCAATGATCGCAAGAAAAAATAAAATTAGCATAAAAATAAATAAACAGATAAAATTAATTCGTACCTTATCTACTATTTTTTATATTTAAAAATTTTATATTTGTAATATTTTTTATCAGCAAATTGTATCTTTCACACCATCAGAATTATAGAATTGTTATAAAAATTATTATTATCAATAATAATAATAATAATAATAAAACTCCTCTGAGATTTTGAGATACAAAAGAATCACCTAATCTCGACCAGACGACCTGACCTTATAATAATCAACAAAAAAGAGTGAACTTGCAGGGCTGTGGAATTTACTGTCCCGGCGGACCACAGAGTAATTTTGAAAGAATGCGAAAAGTGGGAAAAATACTTCGATCTTGCTCGGGAATTGAGAAAACTGTGGAACATGGAAATAACTGTGATACCAGTTGTAATTTGTGCTCTTGGAACAACCACGAAAGGATTGGTACAAGGACGGGAGGACTTGGAATAACGGGACGGGTGGAGACTGTCCAAATGATAGCATTGTTTAGATCGGCCAGAATACTGAAAAGAGTCCTGGAGTCTTGAGGAGACCTGCTGTTTCTCAAACTCCAGTGAAAGACCATCAGCTAACGCTGATGTGAAAAACTCTCAAGGAGTAAAAACAGGACATTCCAAAACAACGAAAGAAAATTCTATCAACAATTGGGAGGGCATGACACAAAAACATACCAACAACCAGACGCCAAAGAAACCGAGAAATTTTAGACGAAAATATGGCAACCAAGAAGGCATAACGAAAAGGCTGAATGGATAAACGATATGAAAAGAGAACTAAAAGGACTCGAGGAAGGCCCCAAAGCGGAAATACACATCGAACTGCTCAAAAGACACTAAAAAGATATCAAACTGGAAAACGCCAGGACATGATGGAATACATGGATTCTGGTTCAAGAAATTCACCTCCATTCACGACAGACTAGCACTAGATATGAACAGATGCCTACAAGATGCACAAGTACCTGATTGGATGACCAAAGGAAAGACCACATTGATCCAAAAGGACCCAAGTAAAGGAACTGCCCCAAACAATTATAGACTCATAACTTGTTTAACCATGATGTGGAAAATATTAATAGCGTAAATAAGGGAAGAGATATACAACTCGCTAACAAGCCACAGATTGTCCCCAGAGGAACAGAAAGGATGCCACAAAGGATCCAGAGGCACAGCAGAGTTACTCTACATAGATCAACACGTCCTAAATGAAAGCATCAACAGACGGAAAAATCTAACTATGGCTTGGATTGACTATAAAAAGGCATATGATATGGTTCCGCAAAGCTGGATTATAAACAGTCTGAAAATGTACAAAATATCACACGAAACCATAAACTTCATCGAAAAAAACATGAAAAACTGGAGAGTTGAATTAACAGCAGGAAGAAAAAGCTTGGCTGAAACAAAGATCCAAAGAGGGATTTTCCAAGGGGATGCATTGTCACCCCTACTATTCAAAATTGCCATGATGTCACTAAACCACATACTCAGAAAATGCACGGCCGGATACAAACTTGGCCGATCGCAAGAAAAGATAAATCATCTAATGTACATGGATGACATAAAACTATTTGCAAAAAATGAAAAATAACTGGAAACCCTAATACACACAATTAGAATATACAGTCAAGACATAGGGATGGAATTTGGCATTGAAAAATGCGCTCTGCTTATCATGAAAAGTGGCAAACGACATCTAACTAACGGAATAGAACTACCAAATCAAGACAAGATCAGAACGCGCGCAGAAAACGAGACCTACAAATATTTAGGAATCTTGGAGACTGACACCATCAAACAAGTCGAAATGAAAAACAAAATTCAAAAAGAACATCAGAGAACTTGAAAACTACTCGAAACAAAGCTCTCCAGCTAAAACCTTATCAAAGGGATAGATACTTGGGCTGTACTCCTCGTTAGATACTCGGGACCCTTTCTCAAGTGTACCAGAGAGGAACTTAGACAAATGGATCAAAGAACTAGAAAACTAATGACCATGCACAAGGCATTACATACCAAAGACGACGTTGACAGACTATATGTACCAAGAAAAGAGGGAGGAAGAGGACTTGCCAGCATCTAAAACAGCGTTGACACATCCATACTACGACTCGAAGACTACATAAAAAAACACGAAAGAGGATTGATTACGGCCATCAGAAACAATACTGACAACACGAGAGATAACAGAATGACAAAAACTAGGAAACAAAAATGGGAAGAAAAACAACTCCATGGGCGTTTCAAACGACTAATAAACAACATCTCACACGACAAAAGCTGGACATAGCTAAGAAAAGGAAAATTTAAGTGAGAAACAGAATCTCTCCTAATGGCAGCACAAAACAGCGCCATAAGAACCAATCATATCAAGGCGAGGATAGATAAGACGCAACAAAATAGCAAATGTACACTATGTAGTGACAGAGATGAAACCATCAATCACATAATAAGCGAATGCAGAAAACTGGCACAGAAGGAGTACAAGGCTAGACACGACTGGGTGGGTAAGATGATCCACTAGGAAATGTGCCAGAAATATGCCAACAAATGGTATATGCACAACCCAGCACCTGTCCATGAAAATGACACACACAGACTCCTATGGGACTTTAATATACAAACGGATCACCTAATCTCGGCCAGAAGACCAGACCTTATAATAATCAACAAAAAAAAAAAAAAAAGAAAATCTACAAAATTGTCGACTTTGCTGCCCCAGCTGACAACCGAATAAAACTGAAAGAATGTGAAAAGAGAGAGTACCTCGACCTTGCTAGAGAATAGAAAAAACTATGGAACATGAAGGTGACAATAATACCAGTTGTGATTGGTGCTTTTGGCATGGTAAAAAAAAGATCATTAAAGGGCCTGGAGGACTTGGAAGTTGACGGCCGAGTGGAGGCCATCCAAACAACAGCATTATTGAAAACGGCCAGAGTACTGAGAAGAGTCCTGGAGACTTGAGGATATTTCTGTCACTCAATCTCCAGTGAAAGACCATCAGCTTATGCTGAGGTGAAAAATTCTAATGAGTAAATAATATATATATATATATATATATATATATATATATAAAATCATATTCATTCTCACAATCATTATAAAACAGAAACGACATACCGAAGTCAGATTTTTTTTAAAGCAATACACTTAAAATACTCTAACTTAAATAATAAAGCAGTTTTCCATCAAACTTGAAACTGGGAAATAGCTTTGTGGCTCTTTTATTAATCACTTAAGTTCCCTATATAATGGAAATAATTCTGAAATGCTAGTTTAGGTAATTAGAATCCTTAATTCCATCTTAACTAGAAGTATCAGTATTATTTTGCTGTTATCAAGGGGAACAAAAATATTGTATTTCATGAAAGAATAAATGCCTTCTTGATGAGACTAGGAATACACTGACTGCATCTCCTGCAGAGGGGTAAGACCTAATTTTAAGTCTCGGGTATGCCGATAAACTTCATCTGGTGGTGAGGGTCCAGTTCTGGAGATCTTGGGACTGTGGAGCACCCATTCATTGCCATTACTCCCTGATCCATTTGGAGTTGTAGTATCTGTTAGGGTCTCATCTATGAGTCGAATAGATCTGTTTCAAAATTATTCGTATTCGACTGGACCGTGTAAAAAAAACTTTTAAGAAACAATTATGCAAAATGTAAATATGAACGTACAATGAACGCGATTCCCGAATCTCTATGCATAGAATAACCCTAGACGGGTTGAAATGCTGTTAAAAAAATAAAAGAATAAATTTATTAGAGAATAAAAGTCTACAAAAGAATGAAGAAAATGTGTTGTATGACAAATAAAATTCGATGATTATACCAAAATAAACAGGAAGGTCGTCAAAAGATTAAAGTTAATGCACACATTCAAGAATAAAAAGAGAACAGACTTCTTAAATTAAAAAAAAAATCAGTGAAATAATGTAGTCGGCGATGGAAGCAGAAGAATAAAAACATTGAACTTATAAGGGCGTTTTTTAGTATACTGAATATGCAATTCTACTTGAAGAGTTTAGAACTGATAAAAGCCTAAATCGAACTACTGAGCGAGTAAAAGAATGTTAGAGAAAAAATTATAAAGAATAAAAAAAAAACAACAATATTTTATAAAAGCATTTAACTGAAACTAGAATTATAATTCTGTAATGATTAAATAGAAAAGTCGAAATGTATAAAAGTGCGGAAAATGGAACGAAACAGAAAAAAAAAATGCTATTGAACAAGATCTGCAAAGAAAATAATTGTGCTGCCGTCTGATTAACTAAAGGGGAGAGAGACAAACCAGTTTAGAAAGAACGATGAAGTGGATTAAAGCAACTATGCGTATATCAATAAAAAAAATCTTTTCTTATTAATAAGCAATTTTTGGGTACTTTTTCTATCGAGAAGCGGGAAAAGGACAAAATTATCGACGCATCCATTTTCCCGTTCATCAATGCAGAAAAACTCAAATAGAATATAAAAAATGAAATACATAAGCTTTATATTGGGCAGCCCCAAAAGTTCGTTTTACTTTTGTAGTAAGATGGCATTAGGAGTGCTTACTTTTATTTGATGGCTTATAAGCCACATGGAAACACCTCGATTTTGCAGTTTAATCATTTTAAATTCTGCATATTTGGTTACAATATCAATGATTTAGGAGCCGATGAAATAAAAAAAAATCAATTTAAATATTATCTCTCACCTATTTTATTAATAGATGGGACACTGTAGCAACAAAGGAGTAAATCCACGAACTAGAACTGGAATCTCACCTCCGGACACAATGTAATATTATTCCCAGCTCACAAGTTATACATGTCTCTGAATGTCTCTGAATTGTTTTGAATTAAACTATTCAAAAATATTAAAAATTTATTCGATAAACTTTACCATAAAAATAATATAGTATAAGCGTTCTTTTATTTTGTCTATTGTATTTTTTTAAATAAAAGCTTTCCTTGAAAGACGTTTTTTCATAAAAGCTTTTTCGTACACAAAGGTACCGTGTTTGATGGGTTATAAAACCGATGGGCTTAAAAGACGAACTTCAATTTGTGCAAACATTAAAAAAAATAAACGGGTTAAAATTATGAATGTCAGCTGAAGGGTTTTTGCCTGACATTCGTTGCCATCCCGACTATCAAGTCATTTTAAAAGTTTCATATGTATTCAAATCCTTATTAAATCCTAATATTCTACATTTAAAAACCTTAATGGGTTTGTTTATGTAAATGCGTGGTTCAGCATCATTATCTCATTTTCTTTCTGACTTTTGGTATTTTACATGAAGTAACGATAAGTACTACTGCTGTACATTGTTACCTTAGAAGGCGTTATTGGAGAAGAAGTGATCATTACCTTATTTACATTTGTGGAGATGTTTGCAGTTTAATCTAAGGGCAGTTGAAGTACTAGAACTCCACTATCCTATAACCCAAAGCTGACCTTTGACCTTACATGACACAAAATAGTTTTCTGGAACATTTAAAAAATGCACCTTATAAGTTCCCGGTACATTAAAGTCGATTTTAAGTAAGAGTTCTCATAGCAACGTGTATTTTAGAATGTAGACAAAATTAACATATTTTGTTTAATCGATCCTACTAAGGAAAGCGGAAGAAAATGAGCAACGTTTTCGGTATTTTGTGACTTTTTGGTTGAAGGAAAGAAAACAGATTTGTACAGACGTTAAAGAACGTATTGTTAATGACTGAAAAAGTCAAAAAGGGTTTGTGAAATTTCAGAAAGAAAGAAAGAAAGAAAGAAAGAAAGAAAGAAAGAAAGCTTACCAGAATAACAGTAGTGGTACTATTTAACCCCTTAGCAGTCGGGAAAAAAGGGGTTCATACCTTTCCAAAAGGTTATCAGTCTGAAAGTAAGCGTAGTAGTCTGACTGGAGCTCTAACTTGCTTATTACGATATCACAGTCCAGCGTGTTAGCCATAACGCCATGGGGTTCTGCTTATCATTATCTTATCAAATTTGTTATTTTTCCTTTTTTCTTTTGTTGCAATAACTCTGTAAAAACTTTTTTTCTCGTTAAAATTGGCCATGTGTCTGTTTGGAGAGATATAATTATTTTCAAAAGGAAACCCCACTTTGAATCCTGATCCAATGTTATCTTTCCACCCCTCAATATCCGTAATTATGATATACTCTGTGAAGATAAACTGAAACAAAGATCAAACAAATCCTGAAAAATAATGGGGATTCCTTGTGACATAGAATTTAACGTGCTGGAATGTGACACCGATGTGAGTTCAAACTCCAGTCGGGGATGTCCCCATGGCATAACGGTTAAAGCGCTGGACTTCGGAATCGTAGTAAGCAAACCAAACTCCAGTCGAGCTATTACATTCATTTTTGGACTAATACCCTTTGGAAAAGTATGAACTCCCTTATTCACCCAACTATGGGTTGAATTGTACCGCTACTGACCAACAAAGATAGCTTTTGCATTAGATCACCCACGAAGGTCAATATGCCATGAAATTAAGAAAACTAAACCTACGCTGAAAATGAAGAAGGAAAATATAGCAAGAAAAAACAGAAAAAAATGGATGAAAAAAAAAACGTGATGAAATGGTTAAGAGAGAGTATGTGATTGACGTTGATTGAGTAAATAGTTAGGCAAAACAATAGAAAACAAAAAATGTCTTAAAGTGTTTGAGATTAGGAGGGAAAAAAACACCACTTGTCGACCCTCATCATCTTTCGATATCGGCTTTAACAATAAAAGAAAAAGAATGATTTATTCATGCTCCTTTATTTGATCTGATACTTATTTTTTTATATGCTGCACAATGATGCAATTTTTTAGATGGACCAAAAAGGGATTCGTTTTCTTGTTTTATTTTGTTGAAATATCCATGAACAAGAAAGCAAAAACAATGTGACACAAATTGTTGTTCCTATGTTGCTTTTAATCGCAATCAGATCTTCAATCTACGGGTATTGGTAAACAGAGCGGATCGAAAATAAAGAATAAGCTTTAGGCAAGACTCGATCTCGTACCCCTTTTACCCCCTTAAACCTGTCTGTATACAAGATCCTCACCATTTAAGCTTCTTAGGGTTGACGGCTGACAGAATATTAAATCTAGCCGTAAAGTATTAATTTTTATTTTCCCCTAAAAGCTCGTGGCGTAACGGTTATCGTCGTAGGAAAAGAAATCGACTACCCGAGTTCGATGTTGAACGAGGCTGATTGCAATTTCCATCGTGCTAATACTCTTGAAAAATATATGAATCCAACTATTCTCCCTACAACTCTGAGTAAGGCAGATTGGGATCTAACCTTGGCGTGGTAACCAGTCTGCTAGAATAAAAACTATGTATTCAAACCAATGAACGCTGACTAAACGGGTGGAGAAAAGGCTTGACGACAACTACACAAGAATGCTGCGAGCAATTTTGAACCATCCTAGAGGCAACACCCCACAAAGCAGCATCAGTACGGCCACCTGCCTCCCATCACGAAAACTATCAAAGTTCGAGGAACCAGACATTCAGGACACTGCTGGAGAAGCAGAGACGAGCTCATAAGTGATGTTCTCCTATGGACCCCCTCACATGGCCGAGAAAAAGCAGGGTGACCAGCTCGAACCTACATACAGCAGCTCTGTGAGGATACAGGATGTAGCCCTGAGGACCAGCCAGAAGCGATGAACGATAGGGAGGAGTGGCGAGAGAGGGTCAGGGATATCCATGCTGATGGCATGACAAGATGATGATGTTTCAAGCCAATTGTAGACCTGGAGAGAGATGAACTACATGAGACACGACATGATCAAGGGCTCCATGACCAAACCAGTTCATCCAACTCATGAGTGGGCGAATATTTAAGGTTATTCAGTATAAAATGTTGAATTATTTGAATGCTAGACGTTTATCGCTACATGAAGAATCATTTTAACGATTATTCAATCATAAAAGAAGCTGGTGATCTCTGGTTAATTTAGAGATAACTTTTTACATTGAAATCCTTTACGAAGATTCGTAGCGTCTGAGCACTTAGAGAGAATCAAATTCATAAACAATAGCCTTCTATATCAGCTCGCGAAGTGGCTAAGCCTTTTAAAAACATGTCTTAAAAATGTCTTAAACGATAATAAGATGTAACTCTTTTTTTTTATTTCTTAATTGCTTATGTTATAAAGTAAAGAAAATTATTATTATTTTACTCAAACATTGCTTTTATTCTCTGGATAGTTAATTTTAGAAATTAAACTTTTTTAAACGTCAAAACAGACAAATTTGCACGTTTTCATTTATATAAGGTCAGAATAAAATCACATATGGATAAAAATTTTCATATGTCTACACTAAAGTTACGCCAAAATAAAAATGAAGATGTTTGCGAGTAGTTTTTCACCTATAATGTAAATCTGTTTCACGTATCAGCTCCCAAATGTAGTCTCTCATGTTTTAAAAATTTCATTACCCAGATCACAAAAGTAAAGTTTGAACAGAAAAATTGATTTTAAAATTTACCTTTGGCATAAGCAATTGGGAAATAACACTTCCTGCTCAGAAATGAGAACCAAATTTTATTACATAGTGTAATTGAATAATTCTCTATAGATATATAAATGTATTTTAGATATGTAGATATATAAATGTATTGAGCACACACACACACACACACACACACACACACACACACACACACACACACAAAAATAACTCTTTCTCTCTCTCTCTTTTTCTCTTACGCACACTCACACTCTTACACACATGCACGTATATATGCTTTCTCTCACACACATACTCATGTGTGTGTTCGTTGGGTGTAGAACTTAACGTGTATTCTGTCTCTAGATTAAAAAAGGGGTACAGGGAACTTTACACATAACTAATGTATACTAAACTGAGCTTGTTCTTTCTAGTAGAGGGCCAAATTGAGGCATGAAGATCGTAATGTGCTAGTCTACAAAGAAAAAAGCTGGTCTTTCTTGAACAATATTTAAAATAACGGTTCTCACGCTCATACTCAGTTAAACTCCCACCAAATTTTGTACACACACACACACGCACACACACACACACACACACACTATATATATATATATATATATATATATATTGTTTAAAAAATATCATTTGAGATGGAAGTGCTATTTTTTAATTTAATAGTTTTACCAACTTTATATTCTATGTTCAATGTTCAAACGCATTTTCTTTTCCAGTGAATGGTATTTTTATACCGAAAAAGAAAAAAAAAATTAAGCATAGAATTTTGAGTTGTTCCTACACATGCCGATAAAATTTGAGATGATTGGAAGAAGAATTGATCAACTTATTAGATTGCGAAGTGATACCACTTTTTCTGAAACACCTTACACACACACACACATACACACATACACACATATATATAATGGAGAATCAAATGCACTAAATAAATGATATTAAAATCAGTATATAAGGTCCTGCCCAGGGCACCTTTTGTAGTGTTATGGTTAGCAAGCTAAATTAGCAGACCAGTGATAATGAATTCGATTCTCTCTTGGCGCCCCATACTTCTGGCCTTATGTCACATCTAAGCCAAACTTGGTAAATAACCATCCGAACTTAACGATCGATACTATTTCCAAAGTTTCTCCAAAGAGTCCTTTTGGGAAAATTTGAATTACTTTTGGATGAATGACGCATTCATTCATTATTAAAAGAAAAGAGATGAAAATGAATATTATCCAATACCGAATTTTTTTTAAAAAGTCCAAAATAACAAAACATCTCGTACAATGGAGTCGATATTTTCATGGGTTACTCACTGCTATAATCGATTGTCTATAAAGGCTAACTTGTCTGTGTCTTTTGAACATGGAAGAATTGTTATTATGAATGGTTGGATTTCTAAAGGAAATGAACAGAAATTTGCCTCCCAGACTGACATGAATGGAAATTTAGAATTCTTTTTACGTTTAGTGCCCTTACAAATTATTTATTATCCATTACGATTTATATTGGTCTGTACATGAACTCAGATAAAACAAATTTTATGTGCTTTGATCAAGATGGTGCTATCTCTTCATTGAATGAAAAGCCTCTGAAATTAGTAGACCAGTTCGTTTACCTCGGTAGCAATATCTCATCTAGTAAATGCGTTGTCATACGCGTAGTAAAAGCATAGACTGCAATAAACCGGTTAACAACCACATGAAAATCCTATTTCTCTACTAAAATGAAAAGGTAATACTTCCAACCTATAACAGTGTAGTTAATACTGTATGGCAGCGCCACTCAGACGATAGTGAAATAAAACCTGGAAGTAGCACCCTACAAAACAGTACCTACATGACCAATTGACAAATCATCCAAAAAAGGCGAGCAAGTCATGCAAGGTACTGCTGGAGAAGAAAGAAAGAAGTCATAAGCAACGTTCTCTTATGGACTCCTACACATGGACACACCAGGGTTGACCGACCAGCAAAAACTTACATTTATCACTACTGGGCAAACACTGGATGTTGCCTCGATAACTTGCCGATTGCGATGACAGATAAAGACGGATGGCAAGACAGAATCAAGGGGATCCATGCTGTTGACACGCTCTGAGAATGACGATTTACAAACTATGAATAGTATATAAGGAAGTTGAATGAGGTGGTGTGCATAGCTGAGCAATTCATTTAATAAAATAATGCGTAAACGTCTAAATTGATGTCTAGAATGACTCTAAACGTGTCAATGCTAATTTCTAATACATTTGATAATCAATCTCAATACTTTTTGAACAACAGATTTTGCTGAAACACAGCTCTGTGCGACATTTTCTTGTTTCCTAAATAGAAAATTCATCTGAAAGCTGAGAATTGAGGTAATGTATAAATTGAGAGTATTTCGACAGAGTAGTTTCCCACACATCTAATGAGTTTCCGAGGTGCTTCGACTAATGAAAAGCTCACCGGAATAAAAGGTATTGAATGCCAAGGGAAATTAACATTCAATTCAGCATTCATTTCTGTCTTGGTAAATACAGCTTCAGTCTTGATCCTTTTTTAACACACGTCGGATATGACGTTACGTCAGTACTCCTAACGTGACGTCACGTCAGGAGTACTGAGGTTTAAAAATCGCCACCTTATTATTAAAGTTGCTCAGATGTATTCATAATTTTCATTTAGAAACTCCATCCCATCACTTTTTGATCACACTTTTTACGCACGAACGCACGCACGCACGCATATATATATATATATATATATAGGTTGATTAAGAATATCAATACATCAATGTAAGTAAATCCCACAGTTTACCAAACTTATCGACGTATTCTCCAAAGTATAAGCTACTTTTCTAATAAAGTTACCCCATTAGAAGAGCTATATGCAACAAATCAAAGAAAATTTCTTCAAAGGTACACATACACACAGGAATTTGTATATATATATATATATATATATATATATATTTGTGTGTGTATGTATAACGTGATAACAATAACGTCTACACACACTAAAATCTATGACTATATGCATATATACTGAGAGAGAGAGAGAGAGAGAGAGAGAGAGAGAGGGAGAGAAAGAGAGTGGGGGGGTAGATGCTTATATATATATATATATATATATATATTTATATATTTATTTTTAAAATATCCAGTCAGTGTCGACTTAACCGAGTTTGAGTCTCCATCAAATTGTACTATATATATATATATATGTATATATATGTAATTTCATATAAGTTGTTCATATTCATATGATTATAAGCAGATCTCCAAGCCATACACATAAGTATCTCTATCTTTCTTTCTCCTCTCTCTCTCTCTCTCTCTCTCTCTCTCTATATATATATATATATATATGTGTGTGTGTGTGTGTGTGTGTTGACGCATTCATATAATGTGTCTCTCGCCTGGGAAATACTAATTAATATCCTTCACACCTTCGTAAATAGACGCATGATTTTGCACTATTATTACAACATATACAAATAGACGCATGATTTTGCACCATTATTACAACATATTCACGGATGATCTCGTATAGTTAAAAAATCTTCATATATATATATATATATATATATATATATATATATATATATATATATAATCGTTATCAAGCCAAAACCGCACACTGGAGCAAGGTTAGCATAACATCGGTATCTTCATGAATCGCAGTTACAAGGGAAACCAAACAGATTCACATATTGTGTAGTTACACTTTGTTTTTATTTCCCCAGCTATGATAATAACAACTATTTTGCCGATTAATGCCGATGAAACCTTTTAAGATCTTATGTAAAAAATCTTGTACGAACGTATTAAAGATATACGCCTCAGTTAAGGCTAAGTTAATGTTCTTTTTACTAATGATAATGCGAGTTTTTTGTTACACCAGCGTTAGCTGATTGTCTTTCACTGGAGTCTGAGTGTCAGCTAGTCTCCTCAAGAATCCAGGAGACTCTTCTCAGTACTCTGACTGACCTTAACAATGCTATAGTTTGAATGGTCTCAACCCATTCTCCAATTCTTCCATTCCCCTTACCAAGCCTTTCGGGTCCGTTCCAAGTGTACCAATTACCATTGGTATGACTGACACCTTCATGTTCCATAGCTATTTTAGTTCTCTGGCAAGGTCCAAGTACTTTTCTCTCATTTTGTTTTCTTTGATTTTCACTATGTGGTCCACCGGTACGGCAAATCCGACTATTCGGTAGGGCTCTTTTTTTTATTATCACTTGGTTTGATATTTGGTAAGAGTTTAGATGATGTGTTTGTATGAAAAATCCCAGAGAGTTTTGTGTGTCTTATTCTTCAGAACGGATTCTTGTTTGTACATATACTATTTGATAGTATGATCAAATTTTTATTTCTTACACATTTCTCAGTAGACCATCTTCACCGAGTCGTGCACAGTCATGTACTCTTGTGACGCTAGTTTGTTGCATTTTCTTATTATGGATTAATCGTTTCGTCTCAGTCATCACATAACCTATACTTGCTATTTTGTTGTGCCTTATCTATTTTCGCTTTTGAAAGATTTATTATTATTACTATTATTATTAATATTTATACATGTACATATTTTAAAAATGTTCAAAGCATTATGTTAACCGACTTTGACAGGTAGACGATGGTAATACGCCCGTATGCGTGTTGCAGCCACACTCCAGTAAAACCGTGGAATGTCGATTGGCAGGCAATACTGCCATTGATTGACTCGTCCATTTATTGGCGGTAAGACGTAGGAACGTATATGGCGATTTCCTCTTTTCCCGCTGAACCCAGCCGACTTGGTGCGATCAATCCCAACTGTCAACGGGCGTGCGAAAACACTTCCGGTTTGTCCTGCGTTCTCTTTACTGGCACTGAGGAAGCATTTGAGATTCAAGAATCAGAAAGGCAGACAATGCAGGTGTGCATAGGTGTGCATAGAGTTTTATTTAATCTTTATTAGCAGATTTTTTTCTTTTAGAAGAATGATACCGTTTACTTAAAAGATAAAGAATAGGACAACGAAAAAAAATCGAGCAAAAATTAAAGACCAAAGAAAGAAAGAAGCAAAATGAATAAAATATGCATCATTGAGAAAAATCTGTCGGACTATCTTTGCTATCTCTCGCTCTCTCTCTCTCTCTCTCTCTCTATATATATATATATATATATATATATATATATATATATATATATATATATAAACCCAAACCCTCTGTATAAGCAATATGCGACACAGGGTCAATTTTTAACCAAAGTTTAGCAAGTTTGAGTCCAGAGTTTTCCTTTTCCTACTCCAGTTGTCATACCAAAGGTAAAGAGCCTAGTCTGCCCGACTATTTACGCGTAGTTGGGGGAAGAATATTCATATCTTTCGCAATAGATATGGTAATAAGTGAAATGCGAACTACCTCGTACAGGATTTGAACTCGGCTTTCTGAGCTCATTTCCTACAGCAGTAACTATAGCACCAGTGTGCTATCTATGTATATCTTTCTACCCCCCCTCTCTCTCTCTCTCTCTATATATATATATGTACCTTTTCTGTCAGCGTGTATCTTCTTTTATTTCAGGATGTTTCGTATCTTCGCTTGGCAATCGGACCATTGTTTGTGAGTTCGTTCTCAATACTTCTGGTCTTGAACCAAACTATGTCGAAATTTGTAAATGACAGTGTTTCTTTAATTCTTGTTACTCTATAGGTTTTGTATTCTTTTTCATTTCACTCATACACACACACACACACACACACACACACACACACACACACACACACACACACACACACATATATATATATATATATATATATATATATTCACCCATAAATACAGTACCCAGCAATCATTTTTTCTTCTAAATAAAAGTGGAACCTTTTGCACTAAAATCGAATATTATCCTATATTGTTTATGACCAAACTCTACAGCATTGAAACCCTATAACCAAATATGTAGGTAATGCATACTGAAAAGATTTTTATAAAAGTTAATTCTTTCAATAATCAGATATATATATATATATATATATATATATATATATATAGAGAGAGAGAGAGAGAGAGAGAGAGAGAGAGAAATTATGACGCAAATAAAACTGGATAGATAGATAGATATATAGATGATTGATTGATTGACTAATTGATGGCATGTATATTCACATTTACACGATTTGAGTTGTTGTTCCCGAAGAGTTTTCTTTTTTGTTTTGTCTTTTTCATGTTTTATTATATGAATAATTTTTAAACATTTGACACATTGATGAGACATTGTTGATCTGGGAGTAATATCAATGAAGAGATACTCTACACTCCTCACGATTAGATACAGTTTTGAACCATACTTTGGACACTTCCTTTTGCTGGTGGGGAGGTAATATTACACTCCTGAAAAGGACGCATTCAGCGTATTCTTAGTCTTGCTGACAGGATAGATAGATAGATAGATAGATGGAAAATAAGATACGATACAAAATTAATAGAAAAAAACTTGTCTAATATTAATCACACATAACTAACTTAAATTCTTAAAAGATGCCTAATTCGGTGAAAGTGTGACAAACGTCATTTCTTATCACAAAAATTATTTTCTGCTGTTAGAATATTCGAATGAATAATACTGATGACGTAATCGATTCATGCCATGTCGTCATCAGTTCATGTCTTGTTTTTTGAAATTTCTTTCAATGTGACTATTTTTTCCCAATCTCCACTGACTGCATTCCGATCTTTTCAGGGAATTTTCTTTTCTTTCATTTTTACCATCTCTCTCTCTCTCTCTCTCTCTCTCTCTCTCTCTCTCTCTCTCTCTCTCTCTCTCTAACTCTGTCTCTGTCTCTGTCTCTCTCTCTCTCAGCTGTTTTTTTATATTTTCTTTTCGTCTGTACAGCATTTAAAATAGTTCTTTAAACATTCAATATCACCCCAAAAACTTAGTTTGATGACGAATCAACGGAATTCGTGGAAGAAAAAGTGTCTTTAAAGATTCATGTGCATTTACCCAACCCCTCTGCAGGATTCGACAGAAGGACAGTTTTTACGCGGTATTTAATAGTTTGAATTCAGAGTTTTCTTTTTCTAGACCGATTATCATATCAAAGTTAAAGAGTCCACTTGGTTCTACAATTTACCAAAAGAGGCAGAAAAGTTTAATGCAAACTTTTCGCAAGGTTATTAGCACGATGTGAATTGCATACAGCCTGATTCAGGATTTGAACTCTTGTCACCGAGTCCATTTCCTCTGAGATTAACTGCGAACACCGAAAATTCATTGAGACGTATCCTAGACAATCAAGTACGTATTTGTCATTACATTGGTTAGTTCGATTCTCATTGGAAGCCTCATATTTCTGGCCTCGTGCCAACATAAGTTAAGCTTTGTAAATGGCATCTGTAAATATATTGTTGGCGTGGCAGGCGTTTTTGAGCTGCAGATGGGACCCTTACAGGTATTACTACTTCAAGTCAAAGATAAAATGAGAGTAATGGTAATGAAAGGATGATCCACACTTCACAGATCACCAGAACTGCAGTTTAGTGCCATATCTGTTTTTGGCAGGACTCGTACTCTTCTGCCGGTAAAATACAGCCAGCGTATTCTTACCCAGACGGAAAAGGCAAATGTGTGTGTGTGTGTGCCTTTATTCTCGATAAGAAGTTTTTTTTCTTATCTATCTATCTATCTATCTATCTATAACTAAACTTCAGAGCAGGCACCGTAACATAATGGCTAAAGTGCCCAACTGTTGTCTCGAAGTAAGCGAGTTCGAACTCTCGTCGCGCTTTTACATTCACTTTCTGACTAATACTCTTGGGAAAGGAAAGCACCTCTTCACCTCCCCTAGCTATAGTTTAAATAGCATCACTACTGTTCTTCTACTTGGATTGTTTTGGCATTAAATAACCCACGAAGGTTGAAATGCTATTAAGCAAAGAAATTGAAAACTATCTTAATTTTGCCATGCCTTCCGCGCTATTTACAGACATTATCAACGATTTAATGCCAACAGATCTCCATTGAGTGGCTTTATTGTTCAATGGGATCAGTATTTATCTCTTGTTTCTTCGTTATTATATATTTCACTGGTCCAGCTCGTTCAACGACCTTCGTAATTTTGGCTAGATTTTTCAAGATTCCGATTATGGTTGTATTTCTGTGTTACACATTCCAACATTTACATTTTTAACATTTTCATATTGTTTTATCACCTCAATCTTGTTTTATGTGATATCCCCCATCACGATCATCCCCACACCACCCCGTTGGCTGTGGCTGTGGAATAAACCGACTGTCTCTCTGCTGTGGTTTAAGACCCCTCCAAAAAAGCCACGAATGAATAGAATTATTAGTGCTAATTAGCTGTACTTAAAACTACTTAACTGTATGCCAACAAATAATGAATATTAAAGAGAAATATTAGTGTTAAATAGCAATACTTGAAAACATTTAACTATTTGCAAACATTCACTTACAAATCACCCCCATATATATATAGTCATCCACAGGCAGATCTGTTTCGTTCTATCAGAACTCATCAGTGTGGCTAGACAGTATCTTCCCGTAGCTGAGATCGAAACCCGGTTGACTCAATATATATATATATATATATATAAACAGGAATTAAATAACCTCTAAAACTTGTTATGCCATTAAATCAAATAACCAAACCTAACCAAACATCCCCCTCAACAGAAATGTTAAGACATTTTGATTGACAGGCGAGGTCAGCTGGATTGAAAGTTTGCATTTGGCGGGGAGAAGCCGTCCCAGGTCAGGTGTCCTACAAGTTAACGTTTTTAGAAGCTCCTTTTTTAGGTGCTTCGATATAAATTTTTGAAGATGCAAGATGCACTTCCAAGAAAAGACAGTTTGGAAACTCACGCAGATAGCCAACCTGAATTATTAAAGTACCAATAAATGTGGAAATCAAACTGTACATGAATGTTTGTCTATTTCTTTCATATGCCGGATCAAGTGATAACCTTTACTTTTTATCCGGCCCTTTCGGCGGTTCTTAGAATACGCTGATTGTATCCCCTGCTGAGGAGTAAACCTCTCCTTCAAAATGGGTGACCCGGGTATGACACTAGACTGCATCTGATGGTTTAGATCTTGGATGTTTAGAGTATGACTTCATTGCTATTATTCCCAGGTCCACTCTGCCCCGAAGTGGTAGAATCTTTTTGGGTCCCATCTATCGATCAAATAGATCAGTTAAAAATCATTCGAATTCGATAACACCGAGCACAACAAAAAACGAAAAAGAAAAACTTTTGAGAGACATCTACGCATAAAATTAAAATATTGTCGTACAATATTGCCGTAAACTCTAAACATAAAATTGCCCTAGACAATTTAACATGCCGGTAAAATCAATTAGTCATTTAATTTTTCTTCGACAACCTTTATTGGGTTGAACAGATTGCCTTTTTCCTCTGTTTCTCTCATCGTTCTGCTTTAATTCGTTTATTTTTGTTTTAACGGCATATCAACCTTCGTGGGTTATTTAATGTCAAAACCATCCTTGTGGAAAAACAGCACTAGTTCTATTTGACCCATAGTTAGCTGGATATGGGGGTTCATAACTTTCCTGGGGATATTAGTCAGAAAGTGAACGTAATAGCTCAACTGGAATTTGAACTCGCTTACTACGGTGTCACAGTTCAACACGTTAGCCACTATACTACGAGATTCCTTTGGAATTCTTTGTGGAGGTTTCAGGAGCTGTAATACATTGTATAGTTTTACATTTTAATCAACGAGATATGAACAAAAAGCCCCCCCCCAAAAAACCCCAAAAAACAGTGCTGCTGGTGGTATTTTATATACTGTCGAGACCAGAAAAATCTTATATAGTTAGGCGTGTAATTTTCGCAGGAATTTGAGAGATTAGTACAACAAACACCTGAAAAAAGGCAATAAGATTGGCGTGTAAACAGACATTGTCCCTGACACCCTTCAATATAACTCAAAGTCGTGGGTCACTTATCCGCACCACCTACTATTCTTCGACCGGTTCCAACTGCGCTGCCTTTACACCATCTTAAACATGATCTGGAGTGACTTCGTAACAAATATTGAAGTCCTTGTAAAGGTAAAGATCTCCAGAATGAGGAATCATCACCTGTCCAGGATCATCTTATCTGCTGAGCTCTCCGCTAGCTGTCACCAGAAAGGAGCACCAAATAAACGATTGAAGACATCTTTTGGTGCCTGTCACATCGATCATTGCCGATGGTTTGCTCTAATTGAGAACAGTGATGCCTGACATTTCATCACTATCCATTCAGAAAACACCCTCAGGGCCAGTCTCAAAGACAAAAAATGCTGGGAGTGGAACCGCAATACTGTGCTATCAAGCCCTGACCAGACCACTGCGAGCATGCTTGCCTATCTTACATCGACCTTATCAGTGACATACATCCCTAGAGTCAACGTAGACAGGCTCTTTTTTGATCTTCGTTTCACGAACCAAAGCCATAAATGAGAAAGAGTACATCTTATGACGATAACGTAATAAAAGTAAAAAGCACATGTATATATCATAGACTTTAATTACATGTATATACTGCAGAAATGGTTGTATATTGGCGGCGAAAATAGATTTATCTGTTTTTTTTTTTTTTTTTTTTTTTTTTTGAGCTCACATTCCGAATGTTGGATTCGTAACTTAATGTCAACTAATATTCGGCTTAAGATAATCAAAAAATTTTATCAAGCTCCTTGAGAACTTCAGACGATTCTAAGATTAGACGTTAGTCGATCATTTATGAGCTAACACACACACATACACACACACACACACATATATATATATATAATATATATATATATATACATATTTATATATATATATATATAATTTCAAAATGACAATCCCATGGTAATCCGAGTTTCATGTTTCACCACTATTATTGTTCGAGCTTTTAAACCAGATCTATTTTAAGAGCATTAAAAGCTCTTGAATTCACTTTTCTTATATATATAATATATATATATATATATAGAGAGAGAGAGAGAGAGAGAGAAAGAAAGAAAGAAAGAGAAAGAGAGAGAGAAAGAGAGAGAGATAATCTTTTCGCTCTGAAATCTGACTCATTGCTGAATAGTTATTACATATGCATGTGAGTGACATAGGCAATTAAAAGAAACCAATTTATGTCAATTTGTGTTGAGTTTCTCCTCTGGAGACGCCACGACTAGAGAGCTTTTATATAAATGTAAAAAGGACAATAGTCAAACCTTTTTCTGTAAAACGCTTCATTAGATTTTGATCTTAATATTCTTTTGAATAAGTTATTCGTCTTCGTGGTCATTTTTAACGACTTTTCATCCCTTGTAAAAAATGTTTGTTATTTCTTGCATGTAGAAAAGGAAAGAAAACTCTATTCTTGTAGCTGTTACACGATTAAAACTAACACTGACTTTCAATTACTGGCCAACGCTTGTAAATAAAATATAATATCACTCTATGATTTATTGATATGTTTATATCATTAGGCATCTTATAAACGATTCCATAATGTTGTATGGGTGCAAATTTGGGATGACGAAGAACATGATCAAAAGTCTACGTGTTGGCTTTCTCTGAAAGACATTTAACCCAGAAGGATTATATTCACCAAAGGAAATTAAAATTGTTAATTCAAGGTTCTTACAAACATCCAGCCAGAGGATTCTCTGTGGTGGATTGGCTAGCATTCTGGACTACGACATAACAGTAAGCGAGTTCGAATTCCAGTCACGCTATTGCGTCACTTAAGGATTAATACTGTTGGGAAAGGGTTATCACCCCCACAATTTATGGGTTGAATAGTACCACTGTTGTCCTTCTACGAGGATTGGTTAGACATTAAATAACCCATGAAGGTTGGTATATCATTAAACAAAACAAAAAAATCAAATATCCAACCCAATATTTAGTGTTGATAATATTTAATACACGTATTTAGAATAGTGATTATTTTTTATATATAATCTTTAGTAATGCAATGTCAGGAACATCACTGTTCGTTGTTTAATGGTATATTAAATTTCGAGGGTCATTTAATGCTAAATCCACCCGAATAGACCAGAGATTTATTTATTGAATTAATTCAATGAAAGAGGAGGGACTACTAATCATGAAGATTAATTATGGGTGACTGAGACAAAAAGCATCTTCTTCATTTGAGAGCTATTGTTATACGTATTGAGGCATATTTCCTGATTCCCATTCATCCATCCGATGTACTCCGAAGAAATATCTGGACTAGCATTTCCGTTGGTATCTATGCGAACTGTCTAGGATCAGTTTTCAATATCATCTCCTGTAAAAATCCCAAAGTTATATATAATATATAAAATATGCAAAGGAAAACAGTTATCATTTATAAAAATATGATATTTATATTCAATATTTAATATTCTCTTATCGATATCGACGTTTAAGGATCCAACAGTTACAGATATTAACTGTTGAACTAACTACACAAGTGATTTGTTCATAGTGATGTAGGTTTGTGAAGAACCAGCCACACATCTTGGAAGAGCTGATAAGAAAAGAATGTTGAACTAATTTGCCATAGATTCTTCTGGAAAATACTCTTCAGGTTCGAGATTTACAGATTTTCGTTCTCATAGACCGGTCGCCCTACATAAACTAGAGAATCCTGTTATGGGTTTTTATATAAATCAAAAACATAAAAAATAACAGGACTTCTTCAGATCTTAATGTCAGTTACATTGAGCTCTTTACCAGGAAAATTTAAATGTTCACTGTTGATTTTTTTTTGTCCTGATGGAATTACTCCCAACTCCGGTTTAACTAGACCAACTATTGCCAACGTTAAATGTTCCGGGTTTTAAATGTGAAAATATCAAACCTTCATCAAAGCGTGTGAATTTTTGAATGAAATATAGAAACAAGGAAGTCTTAAACATTCTATTTACATTGGTGGTGTTCTTTTTTAAATTTGTGATGTAATTAGTATTCGAAATTTTTTTAAAAAACAACGTATTTCCTTAAAAAAATTATTTCATGTCTATCTATCTATTTATCTATCTATCTATGTTCATATTTAGCAAATTTTTTTCCATATTTATCTATTTTAAACATTAATTTAGCCCAGTCGGCTGGGGCTATGAAATACACCAATTGCATCTCTGCAGAGGGTTAAGAATCCCCCAACGAGTGTCTTGGATATGACACTAAACAATTTGATGTTGAGTTTCCACTAATGCTTTGGGGAATGCGGAGCACCTCTTCATTGCCATCGCTCCCAGGTCCATTCTGACCCGGAGCGGGAACACCTGATAAAATCCAATATATGGGTCAAATCGAACTAAACTGCATACTTATGCATAAAGGAATTGCTCGAAAAAGAACTGTTTTCACATTTAAACTGCATACTTATGCTAAACTGAATTGCTTGAAATAGAACTGTTTTTGACACTGAAACTGTACGTACGCTAAACTGAATTGTTTGGATTAGAACTGTTTGACTGAACTGAATAGCTTAAAATAGAAATGTTTTGACAATTGAATTGTGTTCTCATGCTAAACTGAATTGTTTGAAATAGAACTGATTATTTGTATAAAAATGGATTTGCCATTAAATAACCTACAACGGTTGATATGCCATAAAACCCAAACAACCAACCAACCAACCAACCAAACATTCATTAACGCATCTATTTTCATCTCTTTCAGCCTGTTTACTGCCCATTCGGCCGAGGCTGTAGAATACGCTCACTACATCTATACAGAGGATTAAGACCTCCTCCACAACGAGTGTCCCGGATATGACACTAAACGATCTAATGGTGAGGCTCCAGACCAGGAGCTCTGGAGAATATGGAGTACTCTTTCATTGCGATTATTTCTAAGTCCACTTTGACCCTAAGTGGTTGTACCTGTTAGGGTTCCATCTTTGGATCAAATAAAACTGTTCAACTATTTAACTATGTGTAAACAAATGACTGATGTTAAATTGAATTGTTAGTGTTACATAGCAATACTTGAAACTGAGCAAATAAATGAATGATGCTGAATAGAATTATTAGTGTTGAATAGCCGTACTTGAAATCGTTTAACGGTATTTTTAAAACTGAATTATTAGTATTACATAGCAATACTGAGAGCCATGTGACTGTGTGCAAATAAATGAATAGTCGTAAATAGAATTATTTGTGCTAAATAGTAATACTGGAAACCATCTAACAGAGTGCAAACAAATAATTGATATTGAATCGAATTATTAAAGTTAGATGACAATACTTGACACCATTTAACTATGTGTAAAGAAATGAGCCCTGGCTTATTTTAAAATATTACCAACAAACTATTTGTTTATAAATCATACATAATCAATATATGTATAAACAAACAATGACATTGGATAAAAACAAGAGTTGATATGCCATAAAACCTAGCTAACCAACCGGTCTGTTTAAATTATCTATTTCTTTATGTAAGCATACATAAACGATGAGGCTAAACTATTTCAAATAAAGAATTTTGTAACTTTTTTGCATTAATCGGACTAAGTAAGAAGATGAATTGAAAGATGCGGTCTCTATTTTATAATGTTGTGATTTGAAATATTAGATTCAACAATTCTACAGTGTTTTTTATCAGCCATATAAACCAATATTTCGGAATCTTTAAAATTAAAGTTGTGAATAGTTTCTAAATCATGCTTGACCAAACCGTTATTTATGCTTCCTTTTCAAATCCCTAATGAGTTCATAAATTTGTTTTTTAAGGTGACGAGAGGTTTTACCCACATATTCTTTATTGCAATCGAACTGTTATTGATTAAATTCCTTGTTTTCATTAAAGACCTTGTAGATTTTTCAACGGCTGGATTTACTTCCAGCTTTCCCATATATATATATATATATATATATATATATATATATATATATATATATATATATATAACAAACATAAGAACAGACATAATAACGTTGAAGATTTCTTAATGACTACTTGCATTTCAAGACTTAAGAATGGCAAAGGATGAGTTTCAATGGTTATTACGTTCACTTTTGGACAAATACTTTTTAAATACTGGTAGCGGCCGGGGTGGCCGTACCACCTTAGCCATGAAACTGTTGCATCACCCTTGGTTGGTGGCTGATGAGGACAGGGTATCCAACGTGTTCTCACACATTGTATGATAAGGTATGAACCTCTCTATCCTCCCATCTATGGGTTAAATATTACCAGTACTGTGCAAGGATGGCCCTGGCATTAAAGGGGGATATATCATTAAACAATGAAACCACAAATCATGAATGCCAAAAGATTGACTTCACGTATGAATGTTATATGAACTTTATCATAACAATTTCCTTTAATTCTTCGCATCTTTGTAAATAATTTCAGTTTTTTCTAAATGTTATTTATTTGGAAGATCAATTTATAAAACGAAATGAATGTTGAAATGATGAATTTTGTTACATTTAATAAGGATTTGAGGATTAAAATGTAATGGTTTTAGTGGGGGGGTTAATTTCTTGTTGAATCCATTTAGGGTTATGGTGTTAGTATCCTTCTATCTTCATGGGCTTTTTGAATTAATGAAGTGATTGGTATTTTTTCGAATTTTTCTATTATAATGCATTTAGCATCTTTTTTAAAGTGATGGTCTGTTCGGCGGAAATGTTGTTCTACTGGGAGAAGTTTATTCAAATTTAAAGATTTGCGTCTATAATTGTTTATTCTAAAGTTGAAAGATCATTCTGATTTCACATAAATTGTGTTCAGGAATATGTACAGTCTCACATATAGATGACGATTTTTTTGCCCTTATAGTTTGATTCATGGTAAATTTTAATGTTTTGATTATTTATTGAACAAATAAATGAATTCGTGTAGTTGATGTGTTTACAGCAGTCTGTTTTCTTTTCTTTTTTTATGGTTAGCAAAATGTTCTTAAACTATGTAGATTTGTTTCGAATAAACAGAGAGCAAGTTCCTCATTAAACAACAAAGAGGAACTTTCGGTCTGTTTGTCTTTATGCCCTGTCCGGTGACAAAAGCTGCTGGTAGCGCCCGGGGTGGCAGTACCACATTAGCCACCGAAACTGTGGCATCAGCCTTGGTAGGTGGCTGATGAGGACAGGGTATCCAACGTGTTCATTGTATGATAAGATTTTTAAAATGTTAAACTTTTGTTATTTCCTATCATACTTTAAGGATTTTTAGACTTCAGATATGCAAGCATACCCAGTTGTTTGGATTTTATTCTAAGGATTTTTAGCGATTTCTTATAATTTGTGTTAACAAGGGAAGGATATCATTGAATGTTGTTACCAAAGAGATAGTCTTTTTGTTTGTTAATGTAAGAGTTTCATTTCTTGAAATAGTGATGACAATAGCTCTACTTTTATTAAATCTGGTTATGATTAAATCATATACCGTATTTGACAGATTATAAGACGCACGGGTATATAAGACGCACTCCAATTTCAGCAGGGCAAATCAAGAAAAAAAACTAAGTACTAATCCTAAACGAAATGATATTATTATAATGAATATTATCAACGGTTACACTTTTAATCTGCATAATAGCCTTTTAAATGATGACAATAGGCATATGAAAGTTACTCTAAAGTCTAAACTAATTGGAGTTGCCAAGTAGCTAAATTTAGCCGACTATCGCAGGGGAATAATTAAAGATATTTTGGGGAAAAAATGGGCGCCTTATACACCATCAAATACGGTACTTCCGTGACATTTTTTAAGTGCGAAAGATTCTTTATATTTTAGGTTTTCAGTCGTTTTTTATGATTTTTATATCTTCTCTAATTGGTGTTCCGAGTGTTTTTATGTCTATATTGATTTAGATAAATGAGTTTTTCATCTCTTTAAAATGAGATATTTGGTTATTTGTGAGAAATTCTATAATTTGCTTTCAATTCTATTCTTTTATAGAATGCCATCAAATCTTTATCAAATTTATTTCTATTATAGTGTCATCGTCGAGGACAGAAAATAATTTATTGAGTAGTTTGAATATATATATATATATATATATATATATATATATATATATATATATATATATATATATATATATACGAGGATCATTAAATAAGTTTCCAGACTTTTTTCGTATAGGCACTTTTATTGATAGTACACACATAAAACTCTAGTCCCCTTTGAAGTAATCTCCTCCGGCTGCAATGCACTTGTTGTACCGTTCCAAGAACTCCTCAAAGGCTCCAGGGAAGTCCTCTTGTGTGACCGTGTCAATGACCTTCATCACACCCTCTTTCATCTCCTCAATCATCTCATAACGACGACAGCCTATGAGCTTAGGGAATAACCAAAAGTCACCGGGAGCAAGGACTATAGGGAGGCAGAGGAACTGTCTTGATGGCCATCTTTGTCAAATAGTCTGTGACAAGGATGGAGTTGTGGACTGGTGCATTGTCCTGGTGGAAATGCCACTGACCTGATTTGAAGAGTGTTGGCCTCTTCCGACGGAATCTCTTCCTGAACTCCCTTAAAACCTCAACACAGTATTTATTGTTGACTGTCTGTCCAGTGGGAACCCAGTGTATGTAGATCATGCCAGTGCTGTCAAAAAAGGATCATCAAAAGTTTGTGGGTAGATTTGCTCTGTCTGGCCTTCTTGGGTCTGGGAGAGCCAGCATGCTTCCACTGGGAACACTGTCTCTTGGTCTCTGGATCATAGCAGTAGATCTAGCTTTCATCGCAGGTCACCAGAGCATCAAGAACTGCGGGATCTGAATTGATCAGCTCGACCATCTCCCTGCTGTCATGACAACGTCCTTCTTTCTGATCTTCTCTGAACACCCTTGGGACAAACTTCGCGGAAATCTTCCGCATCTTCAGTTCCTTGCGAATAATTGTGTGTACAGTTCCCACACTGACATCAAACGGTGCACTTATTGTCTTTATCGACACACGACGGTCCTTATACATGAAATTCTTTACTTTACCAATCAACTCTGGTGTTCTGACTTTCTTACTCCTGCCACACCTCTCATTATCCCTCACAGACTCCCTGCCTTCCTTAAATCTCTTATGCCACTCAAAAACTGATGCTCGATTCATGCAAGATGCTCTAAAAGCAGTCTGAAGCATTCCATACGTTTCTGTGGCATTTTATTGCATATCGTTCTTTTAAAGTGTCCTAAGTCCAGATTTCATTTTTGAAATTCACCAGCTGTGACAATCAAGCTTTAGTAGGGTGTATTCCAATTCCTGCTGTAGCTGTTCATTTGAACCTGAAATCATAGAAATTGGCCAGTCATCTCATAAGATTTATAGCAACAACATAGTGAATTTTCAAGAGTATGCGACAATTTTAAATGTCTGAACAAAAATGTCTGGAAATATATTGAATGCACCAAGTGTGTATATATATATATATATATATATATATATATATATATATATGTGCATATATGTATTTTTCGGTCCAGTTAAACCGGAGTCGGGAATAATTCCGTCAGGACAAAAAATCATTCAACTATGAACATTTAAATTTTCCTGGCAAAGAGCTCAATGTAACTGACATCACAGAGCAATAATATTTATAATAATAATAATAATAATAATAATAATAATAATAATTATTATTATTATTATTATTATTATTGTTATTATTAAATCTGGAGTTTGAAGTTGAAATGTATTTAGAATTTAAAAATTAAAAAATCTAATTTACTATAATTCCAACCGGTAATAAAAGCAAAAAACCGGAAGTGAGCGAAATGGGGAGGAAACTCTTCACTCCTCTTCTACCTCCTCCCACTCTTCCTTCCTGTGTCTATTCTGAATTATTTTATCCATTAGATCTGAAGAAGTCCTGTTATTTTTGGTGTTATTGATTCATATCAATACCCATAACAGGATGGAAATAAATTTATAATCCTAATCTGACCGGGTTTTGTTTTTCTTAAAGATTAATATATATATATATATATACATATATATATACTTTCTTTAAAGAAAAAACCAAAGACCGGTTATTATTAAAGAAAGTATTGCTCTGTAATATTAGTTACATTGAGCTCTCTACCAGGAATATTTAAATGTTCAGCTTTTTGAATGATTTTCTTGTCCTGAAGGAATTACTCCCAACTCTGGTTTAACTGAACCGAATAATACCTATATATATATATATATAGAGAGAGAGAGAGAGAAACATATTTTGTCAACATAATTTTGTATATGTCCTTTCCAGTTGCCGAATCGATTTTATAGTATCCGACGGGATTTGGTTGATGAAACTCCCATAACTAATTGTTACACTAGTACTTTTTACCCGATCTTGGGTCATCATCAAGGTTGTATATATTGCAAAAGTGATGTGACTTTTGCGTGTACATTAAAACCTTGTAAGTGTTTATCATTTATACTCGAGAATCTCTAATTTTTATCTGTTATTTTTTTTGTTCTAATATTGTTGTTTTCGGTAAGAATTTTCCGAAACTCAGTTTTTGAGCAGGAATGTTTCCTTAGATGTTATGGTATTGAACCATGTCAGATAGATACATAGTGAATCGTCTCGATTGGGTATTTGAGGATAAGCCAATGTATATACTGTTATTCTCAGAGATACAATCTCCTAAAGTACTTTAAAATGATATACAACGTTAGTTTTTTGCAAAACGCCTATCGAGAGGGAGGAATTATAACTAAGTTAAAAGTTTTAAATTTGTTATAGTATATAAGTTTTATTTTTTTTATTAAAATCAATGGGAAGTATATTTCTTTTTATCAACATTTTGAAAATATTTTTTTATATTGTTCAATGAAATGCGTATTAATGAAGAAATACTGGCCAAATACACATGCGTGTGTTGTGTGTAATCGGAAGTATGCGTTGAAAGAATAAATGTAACGGTAATACATTTATAAATTTAACTTTACAACCACAGACTTAGCTTGAAATTTATATGATGAATACATTGACTAGTTGGATCAACGCTTAGTGTAATGGTTATTCATCTGTTCTCAATCAGCTATGTGTAAATAGTAGGATAGATTAGCTTCTTTTGATTTTATTATGCAACCAATCTAGGAGAAGGAAAAACTCTGAATTCAAACCAGCTTTACTTCGCTTAAAAAGTCACTGTGTATCCCATGAAGTGTTGAGTAAATACAAACATCAACTAGCAGAAAAACCTAGCTCTGCTCGGGATAAAAATGTCTACCACATTTTGTTAATAAAAAAATTCATTTTTTTTCATTTTTTTGTACGAATAAACCTTATTAATTTGATTTTCTTCCCAAAAGTTCCAGCGAAACTCCTGCTGGTAGCAATTTGATTTGCTACTGAACAAATTAGACTTTCCTGGTCACTTGTGAGCCAAAAAGATTCGGGCATCCCCGGAGTCGAACTGTGTCCCCTGCAGAGGAATAAGAATCAACAAAAAGAGGTGTATTGAGTATTGCACTAAACTGCATCTTTTTTTTTTTTCAAGAAAATCCTCAAACCTAGTGGGTTCCCGTTGAAACAGCATTGCATGAAGATATTGATGTTTCAATTTAGGAAGGATTAAAAGATTCAAATTACCTTTTCATTGTTCCCTCTGTTATTTTGTTTCTATTTAGTAAGTAATCTGGAACACCGGCCTCAAGTTCCTTGCAGTTTTTAATTGATCACCCTCTTCAGAACTGAAGAAACTCATTGCTGCCTAATTTTGATGTGTGACACGATGTGTAGCAATTCCTTTCCGTTTGTGTTGGCGTCACTCAGACGATCTATTTGTCTATTTTGGCGCGAAACCCACACAAAGGACTGAGTTCGAGATCTCCCGCGAGACCGGAAATGGAGGAGGCAAGGAAGGTTCCAGAGAAGACAGAGAGAGCAATTGACAAAGCAGCACAGAGGAGGACGGTCGGCTTGAGATAGCAGTCTAGGGGAAGGACGGTCAGCAGAAGGAGGCAGAGAGAGAAGACAGTCAAAGATGAGTTTGCATGCCTAGTGGTTTCGCGCAAAATACACGCCCGCGATAGTCTACAAATACACGAAAAGCTGCACAAAATCGACACACAAACTTCCCTTTCTTTCGCTTGGAGCTGACCCAAGTCCGTGTTTGTTCGTTTGTTCTTTTTCTCCCACCCTATCGGTTGTGCATAGCGTATATGTAATGCTATGTGTAATACCCCTGGTCGGGAACCACTGGACGAAACACTACCCATGAGAAGTTTGGTTTAACGACTTTGAGATAGTTGGGGTCGGCTGACAGAAGTGTTATCACAGATGATCTGACGGGACTTGAACGTCAATCGTTTCCTTTATATTGTTATTGCTCTCTTCGTAGCTTTTGTCGGAAAACTGCATGCTAATTTAAACAAATCATGGAAGCAGCACCCTTCAAAATAACAACTGTACAGCATTATTGGCCAGCCAGTAAAAAATGACATACATCAGCTATGTCTGGACACTGGAGGGCGCCTAGAAGACTTAAAATGGCGATGACAGATAAGAAGGGAAGACCAAGAAGAGAATCAAGAGAATGCACGATGTCGACACGCCTTTATGATACAGCTTTTATAGTTTGGTCACCATGTTGATTTTTCATGGCAAATAAATACTCTTTATTCTTTTTATATTTTTAAAATGTCGTCTTCTGTTATTTTCCTCTTTGAATTTTTATACCAACTATTCAACCATCAGTAAAAATCTGTTTAATCATTAAAAGCTGCTTTTATTGTTGTTGCTTAACCGGAACAGCTAACATTGAGTACGGCAAAGATTTTAGTTTTGTTATTGGCGCCTGTTAATAACCAATGAGTAACAGACCAAGCTTAACTGATGAGGATACTATAAAATCTGTTTTTATTTTTTGTATGTTCTACGTTTCTAAACTTTGTTTACTGGTGAACAAATGAAATTATCTAACCATAGACATAACACAGTGTTTACCCTGAATCGTGATTAGAATGTTACTGTCTTAACATACTCAGGTTTTCCACAGTGAATGTCCTGTTAAATGTGAGTATGGGAAGAAGAGAGAAACTGAAGTATAAATATTGTATCGAAAAAGAAATCTTGTGAGAAAACTTGGATTATAGAATGTTTTAAAATGGTCGCGATATCAGACATCTTCCAGGGAGTCTCTCGTCACTACTATTTTTTATAGCAATGATGCCACTAAATTATATACAAAGAAAATCACCCGAGGCGAATAAACTTAGGAAAGCTTTAATCAACTTAATACAACTAAACGTAAAAAAAGCATTAAGCTAGCTTATTTTATAAGCATTTCTGGAGTCTGTCTATTATACCAAAAAGGGGGAGCAGGTTGTGGGGAATTACTTACAACAGAGAGCATTCTAAAAAAGGTAAAAGCAAGACGTAAATATGTAGCAATGGCATGGATAAACTAAAAAAATGAATATGACAATCCCACAAACATGGATTAGAGAACGTCTAAATATGTGCAAGATATCAGAACGAGTCGTAAACTTTCTCCCTACGGCAATAAAAAACTGAAGAGTGGAATTAGCAGCAGAAGGACAACCACAAGCAGAATTTAAACGTTAAAAAAAGCGTCTTGAGGGAGACTCTTTATCAAATATAGTTTAGTGTCATGAATAGGACACACCTTTTTGGGGAGGGGGGATTGGAATCTTACCCTTTATCAGGTGATGCAGTTAGCGTATTCTAAATTGGTTACTGTGTTTTTTCTTTCTTTTTTCTGATTCACAATCCTGGCCAAAAGTAAAAAGTTCCATTTCCCAGAAGAGCAAAGGAAACTTTCTAAAATTGCCATTTAAGTTCACGGGGTTCGTTCGTACAGTCAGTGTCTTAGAATCCGCCTAGTGGAACATGGAGAAAGTTTGAGTTCCTAGGATTTCTGATAGAATATTTTACCATCTCTGTTAACTGATAATAAAATATATGGATTTTCTGAGCCCCTCCGCACGAGCAAGTGGCAATAGAAGGTTAATTCAGAGCTTTCTTTCTCTAAGCCGGTTGGTATGCCAAAGTTAATGAATCCAGTCTCCTCGATTGTTTACCCTCAACTGGAGGAAAAATAGTTGGATGCGTACCTTTCCCGAAGGTATTAGCGCAATGCGAAATACGAACAGCTGCGTCAAAGATTTGAATTCGAGTCACCGTCAATACAATTAAAAAATGGTATTTTTCAATGAAGTTAGTTTAAACTAAATGTTTCAAACGATAACAATAAGATGAATTTTTTGGTCAACTCAGTACTTGTAACTTAATTTGATGGTACAACATTGTTTCCATTTTGATTTGCTATCGACAGCCTTCATTCAGGCAGCTCTGTCTTCCCATCATCTAAGAACTTTAATGTAATGATTACATATATTTTAGCCCATCAAATGTTAAAGATAAAATGTTAAAGATAAAATGATAAATGAATGAGAATTAAATACGTGAGTATTAAGGATTTTGCTAGAATCTGAAACTCGGCATTGGTTGTTGCATCAGGTGTCAATCTTGGTCTTTACGAGATTCAAGTCTTAAGACCCCATTTATGAAGTTCCAGTTGATAAAACACAACTATCAAACAATAAAAACGATCTAGTTAATCTAAACTAAACGTTTTTAACTAGAAGACATTTTTTGGCCAACCCAATACTTGTGACTGAAAAAAATCTAAACACTTATCAGCGTTAATAAGCAGAGAAGTAAACTTGTGATATCTTATCGCTTTGCGAACGATCACGAACATAATTACATAAGACTTAAGCTTAAATCATGTTTCCGTGACAAAGAATGTGTGGTTAAATTTGTGTTTTTTTAATATCTACATATCAGATGACATGAAACTGATACTTGTGAAACTTTCAATGTTTACAGGAAAGAAATTAGTTCTTGGTGCCTGTCAAAAATCAGATAACGAACAAGTTTCAAAAGTGAATAACATCACGATAAAACATAAATAAAAGTAGTATCAAACTTAGCCTGATATATAATTTATTGTACTCGTTGCCAAAAAGAATACATTGGAAAGTCAGAATGTTCATTTTACTTTAAACTCAATAACTACAGACACAGAATCAATTCTATGGATTACAGAAAACTATTAATGTGAGTTAAAAGTTTTGCAATATTTTGGCAATGCAAGGTATAATTTGGTAGCTTCGAACCACACTAAGCCGTGATGTATCAAGCTCGCTTAATACTCTCCGAGTGAAACTCACTGGATTTGCCTCTTGGATCACAGCCTTGGAATCAACGGGTTTAGAAGTTAACCTTGATTCATTCACCTGGTTCTTAGAACTCAAGCGGAATTTCTTGAGCCATCTTATTATTGAACAGTGATCAACAGTGCATTTATCTTTTCCGCAGTTAATTTTTTTTTTTGTTTTTGTTGCTTCTGTGGTGTTAAGACACAGTTTGAACTTATAAAGCATAAGTTCCTGAATTAGACTTCATAAGTCCAGTTTGAACTTATACAATAAAGTCCCTGAATTAGACTTCATTATAGCCCAGTTTGAAATTAAAAGCATAAGTTCCTGCATTAGACTTCATTATGGTTTAGTTTGAACTTGTAAAGCATAAATTCCTTAATTAGACTACGTTGCACGTTCATCTGTGCAATATTCAAATCACACAGAGTGAAGCAACGTACAATAAGTCAGAGCACCAGCTACAACGATACTATCAACCACAATTGGTACCTTGCATGGCTTGAACTGCTTCGATAACGCGAAATATGAAAGATTTGACTCAGACAAGTAATACTTGTTGAACACTTCCACTTAAACGCTCATGACTTTAACAAAGATGCAGGTTTCACCATCACAGAAAGAATAAAAACATTCTAGATGATATTACAGTGATAATAGAAACAAACTAACATTAATGAATAAAATTTTTATAAACACTGACTCCAAATGGATTTAATATAAAACTGAATGCACCTGGTTTGAAATAGGATAAAGTGATACATAAATGCTTAATAAACAAACCAGTCACGGCTAATTTGTAACACCTCCCTCCCATACTTAACCTATTTCAATCACAATAAACTTTAATATATGATCTCCTTTCACATCAAGGAGTGTTGTAATTATATTTGTGTTAGATAACCATCTGCAACCTAAAGATGGCCAATGATCTTCTGCACTTCCTCGCTGAGTTTGAGGATGTTGATATTTCAACTCCTTTCTTCTTTTTGTGGATTCATGTTATAGATTTGGACATGTATATTGCCAGGAATAAAAAGTAACATTTTACTTTTTGTGTGCACACCTTACTTTATTGTAGGAACATGTGTGTAAAAATTTGCACACAATAATCTTTTTACATGTGTGCAGTTTAGCTTTTGAATATCAAGTAAATGTTAAAACAATTTTCTCAGTGTCGTCTGATCACATGACTTCTTAACTTAATCATAGCCACGATTCAAATCATCCCAGGAGTCACTGTCTGTCACTCACACTAAGTGACACTTTGTGATATCTTTTCACACGCTTAATGGTTAGAATTATTTGAATTACCCACACTACATGCCAATAATAAATCTCACTAATATCTTATGTGATATTTGTAGGTCAGAACAACCTCACTGAGCAAGAAACACAATTACAACACTACCATCATCTTCCGGGGTGTCAAGAACATTTTAACTTAAAATTAATCAGAATTATCTAAATCTTCCAGAAAGTAAATAAAACTGACAACTGCGGGAGAAGCACCTGAAATTTTAGCAAAACATTCACCTGGGAGGTCGAGTTAGATCTGTGCTGGTCTGTCGGTGAACGTAGAATATGTTGACTGCATTTCCCGCAGAGAGGTAAAGACTCCATCCTACAAAAAGGTGTCCAAACTATGATACTGAACTGCATCTAATGGTGTGTCTCCAGTTCCGGAGATCTGGGGATTATGAAGAATCTCTTTCTGGCTAATACTTCCAGGTACTGACCAGGAATGGTAGTACCTTTTAGAGCCCCATCTATGGGTCAAATGGATCTGTTAAAAATTATTCGTATTCAATATGACTGTGTGAAAAGAAAAACATTCTTAGGAAACAACTTTCACAAAAATGTAAATATGGCCGTACAGCGAATGGGATTCTCTAACCCCAAGGCATAAACTAACCCTAGCCATGCAGATACGATCAATTAAATTAGACCTGTCTAGAAAGAAAATAAGATTACCATCTTCCCCCCTCTCCAGTTACGATCGCTGAAATAGAAATAGAATGAATGTTTGCTAAACAATATATGCTTTAGTATATATCTTTTATCCCGAACAATGCCAGATTCTTCTGCAAGTTTGAAATTTTAATGTATTGTCCTTCATTTTCCTAATTCTCGTTCTTTTTTTTATCAAACCCACAAAGGTCGTTACCTCTACGACAGCGAGGAACTGTGTGGATCAGAAAGAAGAATACAGAATAATCTCCTCGTGAGAATCACGGTGACGACAGCAAGGTTTTTTTTAAGAAGACGAAACAAAAACAGTGCCTGAAGATAAATAAAAGACATCTTCTAAAGTGGCCATCTAAAATAACTATTTCTTAATGGATTTAAGTTTCAATGAACAAAAAAAAAAATATCCCGTCTCCTTTAATCAGTTCTTTCTTTCAGAAAGAATTTCTTTCTTTCTTTCTTTCTTTCTTTCTTTCTTTCTTTCCACTGGTCTGTCGAATACACCAATTGCACCTCTGCAGAGGAGTGAAACCCCCCACCTACGAGTGCCCTGGGTATGGCTCTAAACTGCATATGATGGTGAGGGTATAGTCCTGGAGCTTTGAAGAATTTAGAAAACCCCTTTATTACCATTACTTCCAGGTCCACTCGGACCTGGATTGGTAGTACCTGTTTGGGTGCCAGTTAGGGGCCAAACAGAACTGCTTAAGCATTTGCAAAGGATTATTATTAGTAATAATTTAAACCCATTCAGCTGTGTTCAAATTCATTCATATTTGATAAAAATAATTGGTTAATAGAATTACTAACGTTAAATAGCAATATTTGAAGCTATTCAACTGTGGGCAAAGAAATCATTAGTACTAGATAGAATTATAAGTGTTTGGTAAGAATACTTGAAACAATTCCATTATGAGGTCTAATGACTAGTTAAAAATAAACTTACCTCCAAACTACTCGCTTACAAATCACACACACACACACACACACACACACACACACACACACACACACACACACACACATATATATATATTGGTATTGAATAACCCACAATTGTTAATATGTCTTAACACACACACACACACACACACACACACACACACACACACACACACACACACACACACACACACACACACAAGCATTCTCATTATTTTCTGCTTCTTCTTAGCACTTCGTCATCACCTTTCTTTCTTTCTTTCTTGCTTTGCGCTTTCTTCCTGATTGCTTTTCTTTTTTTAATGTTAATTTTTATCTTTCTTCTCAAATTTCTTATATTTTACTCAGTTGTCTTCATCAATTTTCTTTTCTTTCTTCCTTTTCAATTTCTTTATTAAAAATGTCAATTTTTTCTTCCTTTCTTTCCGTGTGCAGGTAAGAATTTGTTCAATTTTCTTTCTTCTCCCCATTAACCTTTTCCCTCGATATAATCTTTATTTCTACTTGTTTTTTTGTTTTTTTAATGTCCTACGTCTAATTTTTTCAGTTGACTCTTTTTTCTTTCTTCTTCTTCATTTCTTAATCCAAATATTTGATTGACCTCTCATACAAAATTCCAATTTTCCTTTTAATAACTTCCGGTAACCAAACGTTTTATGTTTTATCATTTTCTACTTGTATATTATTTCTATTTCTTTTCCTTGACAATTTAGTCAATAAAATGAAATTACATAACGTACATCCGAAAATGTTTTACAAAATCTATTTTGGGAATTTTAAATTCTAACTTTAATATGATTAGATTTTAAGTTCTAATTTTAATACTGAATTTTAACCCAACTTCATTTCTTTTTGAGGGGTTTATAACAAGTTTCCATCACTTAAAATGGAATCTCAGATATTTGAAAAGCATCTTTCTCTTCCTTTGCAGAAATCTTTCAAGTCTTTTCTTGAAAAATTTCTGTGATGTCAACAGCTTTCTTTCTTTCTTTCTTTTTTTCTTATGAAAGTTATTGTTCATTTTATTGCTTTGTAGGGTTATAATGCAAGCTAGATATCTCATGACTGTTATAAACGCCATTTGTTAGAACATATAATGCACAGTACACGTTGAGCCGGCGATTCTGTCCGAGAAATTAATGAGCTCAATTTCAAAGCCCCCACCCCCACCCAATGCAGCACCTACCTCCGAGCCTAAAAGAGTTAATGGCTGCGTTCATTGCTCGCCTCCTGATGCCTACCTGAAAGAGTAATGCCTCCGCGGTAATTAGTAATGTTTAAACAACCTTTTGGGAGGCATGATCTCTGTAGAGCACCCTACATTAAATTGAGTTTGTGTCACATATCAGCGCTGTGTGGGGGTGATTAAATATCTTAAGGATTTAATGATGCTCGTTTTAGAAAAATATAAGTTGTGCTTTCCAATGAAAAATATCTGTGAAAGAAAAAGAAAGGGGGCGAAAAACAAAGAAATCAATAAAGTACAATGAAAGATTCTAGAATGAAACACGGGTAATTGATAAAAAAGTATCTCAAGAAATTAATTCGTTTTTATATTATTATTATTATTATTATTATTATTATTATTAATTCGTTTATGAGCATACTTTCTTTTCTTACTTTCTAACCGAAACGTAGAATTTTACTCCCGGTTATTCATCATTATAATCTCCACTCAACAAAAGAACAACAGTCGCTTCAATCATGTATACTATCGCTATTGGTTAACATAAAAACTAAATTCCGTTTATAAAGGTAAAATAAAAGATCTTTTCTTTTGACATTAATAGCATTGAAAAAGATATGAATTGTGTTTTAAAAAAAAATATTCTTCTTAAATCTTACCCTTAAGATGAATGTTCAGTTTGGTAAAATTAAAAAAAGAACAAAAAAACAAAAAACAAAACAGACACTGCTCTGTCATGTGAATATGTAGGATATTATACTTGCATAATCCTGTGTTTTTCAAAAAAAAAAAAAAAAAAAAAAAAAGAAAGAATTATAAATAAAAGAAATAAATAAAAGAAATAAATAAAAGAAGAAAAAAACTCTAATCAAAAAACCTCTCACAATGACTCGATACCGTTACAGTTTTACTTTTTCAAAGATAGATAACACTGGCCTGCTTTTTCCAAAAGTCAGAGATTTATCAAGCGGTATATGATTGCCATTTTATGCTGAATTCAAAAATACCATTCATAGTGTTTGGTCAGGTATAGTAAGTTGTGCTTGAATACTTCACAAGTTACACACAATAATAATACTTATTCAAAAGTCTGTGAATTCTGCTTGTCACAGCTAATCGTGAGTGCCTAATGTTTAGTATAGCATATAATTTTGTACGTGTATCTAACTACTTACTCGCTAACACCCAAATACCTTGAAGGGGTGGGGTTTAACCCTCAGCTTAAAATGGCTTTAATGTGCTGTGTCAAGTGTCAACGACAAGTTGAGTACTGATCTATTTTTTTTAATCTTTTCAGCTCGACATTTGTATTCCTGTAAAAATGAATCGCAAGTGTCGAATAATCCAGATATGTTCTGTTATATCTGCAGAAATGTGGTTCTTCCTAACCTTCAAGAAAAAAATCATTGACTTTATGAAGAAGGCATATCACGATTACTTTGTAGTCAAACTAGGGGATCAGGATAAACCATTTGCTCCCCACATTTGCTGTAAAACATGTGGAGAATCTGTGAGATGGAAGAATGGTAAAAGGAGGAGTATGCCATTTGCCATTCCAAGGGTCTGCTGGGGAGGAAAAGATCACATTACGGACAACTATATCTGCATGATAAACCTAAAAGAAAGAAATAGTAAGAACAAGTACCGTGTCTAATACCCCGGTGTTCCTTCGGCCATAAGACCAATCCCTAATGGTCTAGACCTTCTTGTTCTTTATCCAGATGGTAACATGGAATATAGTCCTGATTCTGAACATAATGATTTGACTGTTGTAGCTGGGGATAATGTACACAAGTCAGAAGAGGACGACCAGCCAGTACCCTTAGCACAAGCAGAACTCAACGACCTGAAACAAGACCTGAACCTTTTAAAGGGATTTGCTCAGCTGCTGGGTTCACGTCTCAAAGAGAAAAAACTGTTGGCACTAGGAACAACTTCTGGTATCAAGACCAGGAGAGAGAATTACGACAGTTTTCCCATTCCAGGATAAGTTATCATTGGTTTATTGCTGGATTGATCAAATCAATGGGCTTAGAGCATGATGCTTTTATTGGCCCCCTCTAGCAGAAGTTTCAAACCTGTTCTACATAATGGGAAGAGTACATTTTATCTATCCCTATTGGGTATTAAGTACAAATGAAAAAAATCACAACAGCATCGATCATTTGCTATCTGCTGTTAACTATTAGGAGCATAAATGATTAGTCAGTGGAGATCTTGTGGTGATTGGACTAGTCCTAGGGTTCCAAAGTGGGTACACAAAGTATCCTTTATTTATGTGTCTCTGGGACAGCCAGACTGATGACCAATATCATGTCAGACAAGAATGGCCGTTAAGACTTGACATGCATAACGTTCAATCTCATCCTCCCGTTGAATCGAACAAAATACTACTTCAACCCTTACATCTCAAGTTAGAAGTAATGAAGAACTTTGTGAAGGCAATAGATTGGGAAGGCAGCGGTTTTGCTTTCTTCAAGAAGTTCCCACGGATAAGCATGAAGAAACTCTAGGTTGGTATATATGGCGGCCCTCAAATAAGAGAACTCATGGAGGAGACCCAATGTTTATCGAAGCATTAAGCGAACCTGAACTGTGCGCCTGGCAGTCACTGAAGTCAGTAGTTACAAACCTAGTAGTTACGGAATACGTGAAGGATATTTAAGTGCTACAGAAGAGTTTCCGCCAACTTGGAGCATCAATTTCAGTCAAACTGTACTTTCTGTGGTCCCATTTGGACAATTTTCAAAAGAAAAACAGGGTGAGCACTTTCACCAAGATATTCACATTATGGAAGAACGCTACCAAGGCTAGTGGGATGTAAAACTCTCTCGGTGACTACTGTTGGTGATCGAAAGGTGATGCTGTGACAGTTGAGCACAGGTGGAAGTTCGTGAAAAGACCTTTTATCCATGAATAGCTTCTTTTGTGTATTTTTCGGTTTACTAAGGCACTGTGGGAGCTTTCTGTTTGTTTAATTCAACAAGAAAATAGTTATAATACTGTCCAATACATTTCAAGTAAGGGCTTGTATCTTAAAATTTGAACTGATTAAAAAAAATGTGTATGAATTTTGGATACAGCGTAAAAAACTGCTTTAAAATAGCTATTACATATTCGACCTTGAAAACATCGCAGGCCAGTGTAATTAAAGATCATGTGAAACTTGATGTCTTTTGTTTTACCTTCACTGCTAGAATCTACAAATACGCCAATTTTAAAAATAAATGTAAATTGATGTGATAGCAATCTCTCTACAGTCTTTTTAAAAATCTAAATGTAATTAATTAACAATCAAACATTTCTTCTGTCATTGAGCGACAAAAACATTATGAAGTTTTTGGTAAATTTAATATAATCTGAAGCGATCAATAATAAGAGTAAAAGAATATAAACGGTAGATTTGAGCTCTTGAACACTACTGGCCATTGGTAGCCAAATTAGTTCAATAGCTCATACACTTATCTAGACTGACTGATTGATTAATTGATTTTAACGATATGTTAACCTATGTAGGCTTATCTTATGTCGAGATGTTACGGAATCATGTTCATTGTAAGTTCATATTTTCTTGTATTATTGTCTCTTAAGAGTTTGTTTCCAAACGATACAATCATAAACAAATAATTTTTGAATAGGTCTATTTGACCAATAGATGGGACGGTAATTAGTAATACTACTCTGGTTGAGAGTGGTACACCACACTCCTCAGATCTTAAGAACTCACCATCAGATGGAGTTTAGTGTTATACCCAGGACAACATTTTTAGTGCAAGATCTCGTCATTTTGCAGGGAACAAAACAAGCATATTCTAAGCCCTAATTACAGGGTGATACGCTTAATTAGACGCATAACCAGAAAAGGTGATACGCTTAACTCGACACTTAACTAGACTGGGTGATATGCTTAACTCGGCACATAACTAGATAGGGTGATTCGTTTAACTAGACGCTTAACTAGACATAATGATACGCTTATCTAGATAGGATGATACGCTTAACTAGACGTTTAATTAGAAAGGGCAATTTGCTTAACTAGATAGGATAATACTATTAATTTGACACTTAACTAGACTGGGTGATACGCTTAACTAGACAGGTTGATACGCTTGACTCGAAACTTTACCAGACAAGCTGATAAGCTTAACTAGACACTTAACTAGACAGGGTGACATGCTTAACTTGACACTTAACCAGACAGGGTGATACGCTTAATTCGACGATTAACTCGACAGGGTGGTATGCTTAACTCGACACTTAACTAAACAAGGGGATATGATTAACTATACAGGGTGATACACTTGACTCGACACTTAACTAGACAGTGTGAAATGCTTAACCGGACACTTAACTAGACAGGTTGATACCCTAAACTAGATAGTGTGATACGCTTAACTAGACAGGGTAATATGCTTAACAAGATAGGGGATACGCTTAACTCGACAATTAACTAGACAGGGTGATAAGTTTAGCCCGACTGGGTGATACGCTTGACTCGACAATTAACTAGACAGGGTGATAAGACTCATTAGACACTTAACTAGAGAGATTGATACGCTTAACTAGACAGGGTAATATGCTTAACCTGATAGGGTGATACGCTTAACTCGACAATTAACTAGACAGGCTGATACGCTTGCCTCGACAATTACCTCGACAGGATGATTCGCTGAACTAGACCGTGTGATACTCTAAACTCTGCACTTAACTAGACATGGTAATACGCTTAACTAGACAGGGTGATACGCTTAACTAGACACTTAACTAACCCGGGTTCTAAGCTTAACTAGTTGCTTAACTAGATTGTATGATACTAAACCATTTTGCTACAAAAGTGGTGGGAACTTTTACCGAGTGTACACTTTTATTTATTTACGTTTTTATTTCTGATCCTCTCTGTCGTAGATTGACGATACGACTGAAGCATCTAAACATTAAAGATGAAAGAATATGCTTGTGACAATTGATAATGATATCGATTGACAATAGCTTATCTAAAATAAATATATCATCAACATCATTATTAAGTTGTGTTGGTAGCATGTTGTTCTCTCTCATCATCTGTCCCTATCGCATATCGATAGACTGCATCCAGTGTTCACGCAGAACTGTTGTATATATATATATATATATATCTTTACTGGTCGGTTCTTGTGTAGAAATCCATTAAAAAAAAATTACATATGAGTTCGTCTTGAATTCGCCAGGAGTGCCCAGCATGTCCTTCATCTTACTTGGATAGCAAATTCGATGCCGAGACTGATGTTATGAAAAAAAATAATGCGTGAGTTTCAATGTGTGTGAGATGAGCTTCATCAAACCGATGTCTCTTCTTTGCTCAGTTGGTAAAGCAGCTGGTCTGTGCAGGCAGGTTAGTCCGAGGTGATATAAGTTCGAGTATTATCGCAATCTTATTGTATTCCTTGCTGTTGTAGACTGACGCGTCGAGTGAGTTGTGTTAAAAAGCAAGAAGATTCAAGAATGAAAGAAAATACGAGTCAAAATAATAACGATATTTGTTGACTATTGTCAATACAAAAATAAAAATAAGTGACAAATGATATATATATATATATATATATATAAGAAATACAAAAACATATATATATATATATATATATATATATATATATATATATATAACAAATATATAAACATATATATATATAACAAATATATAAACTTATATATATATACAAATACATATATATAACAAATTTATACATATATATATATATATATATATATATATATATATATATATATATAACAAATACACACACACACATATATATATATATAACAAATAATGCCCCGAGAGATTGAGAAAGAAAAACGCAGAACGAGTTTAGGTTTCAGTCTTTACAAACGGATGGCAATTCGTTGCTCAGCTGGTAGAACAGCTGATGTTTGTAACCAGGCTACACAGCAGCAAAAAGCTGACTTATGTTCGAATTTAATCGAAAGCTAATTCTTTAATGTTTTCTATTTGCCTTAATCTCGCTGTTATAGACTGAAGAACTGAGTGAGTTTCGTTAAAAACAAGCAAAAATTAAAGATAAAAGTAAATGACTTCTTGTTGTTCTTCATCTAAATCTGCATAATTAGCATTTATTGATAATGGAAAACAGTTATTGTCAATTGGTAACTATGTACTTAAAGTATAAAACTCAACTATTTTTGCATTTGATTAGATAAAGCTATATATTAAATGTCAGATAATGCGTGTATTTATATACACTTTATACAGAATGAATTTACATTATAGATTATGACCTTGCTTTTATCAGCCCCAACCATATTTAAGAAGTTTACATGCTCCAAAGTATCAAGAAAATCATTGCCAGGAGGGCCTTATTTAAACTTTAAGAAAATACTCATGAGAAAGGTATAAACTCTAGTATCCCTTGGCTATGGGTTAGATAATACAACTGCTGTTCTTCCAAAAGGATGGCTTTTGTATCAAATAATACACATAGGTTGATATACCATTAAACAAAGAAACCAAACCAAACTTTATATATATATATAAAGACACATTAGGTCATGACTGTTCAGTGCTCTGTATGTCGCATGTAGGTGTTTGCCGGATTTTCTTGTCATGGTAATTTCTAACATAATATATCAATTCCTCCATCCCCAAAATTATATAATCATATTTCCTGCCCTTGAGGCTCATGTTATGAGGACTCATAACTCCGACTTGGGAAGACATAGCTCCGGGGGTGGCCGTGTCCGCTGTAGGGAATACGTACCTATAAAAAAAAGACACATTAGGTCGCGCAATTCACCATGACTTGTTAATTCGGCATCGCTTGTATGTGGCATGAACCGGTGACCCAGTGGTAGAGTTTCGGCTTCTGCATACTGTGGTTGTTGGTTCGATCTCCAGTGGTGGAGATCACGGGGTGCACTGCTGATGAGACCTAATAAGGTCGAAACAGCTGTTCGGCGCTCCGTATGTCGCATGTAGGTGTTTGCCGGATTTTCTTGTCATGGTAATTTCTAACATAATATATCAATTCCTCCATCCCAAAAATTATATATATAAAAATTATATAATTACATATATAAAAATTATATAATTATATATATAAAAATTATATATATAAATTAAAATAAGTAGGTCCTCGAAGATTTGTAATTTTTAGAATTTTTTTCTTACATACGTGTATGTTTCCCGCTTATTTCTTTCGTCAGGGATCATATATGGAAAAGGCCTTGTTAATGGGGTACTCAATGAGACTTGAACTCGCATTTTGAATGATTTTCAGTTGGTTATGGGTTCATATATAGGTCATCCTCTCTTTTTCTTAGAGTGTGTTTACCTTAGTCTACTTTACCCCTCATTGATATTTGATATGTTTTTGTAGTTGAGTGTGTGTGTGTGTGTGTGTGTTGGAGTGAATTGGAATTCACACACACACAACGACAAAGCATTTTAATTCTCTCTTTGGACCTACAACAAATATATATATATATATATATGTGTGTGTGTGTGTGTGTGTGTGTGTGTGTGTGTATCAAAATGCAAATATATATAGAGCACCTCACAAAACTGCAACTGTACGGCTACCAGCCTCCTATCTCACAAACCATCCAAGTAAGACGAAAAAGACTTGCTGGGCAGTATTAGAGAAGTACGGATGAATTCATAAGTGACATTCTTCTATGGACCCCTACACAGGAACACGCAAGTAATGGCCGACTAGAAAGAACATACATCAGTTTTGTGTGGATACGGTTGCAGTCCAGAGGACCTGTTCGGAACGATGAACAATAGGGACAAAAGAAAGTCGAGGGACACCATGCTCTTAGCCCGACTTGATAAGGATGATAATACCATTACTATCAATGTCGTTCTCTTTACAATGCTCCCAAAATCAAGTGTCCCACACTTTGTAAGCATGGCCGGAACCATTATTTCTCCAGCCAAAAACACCATCATTGCTATATGAACAAAATCAGTGCTTTTGTGACCATTATCTTCACCAACCCTATCCATTTTCAAAAGCACTGCATTCCTCCACTCCTATCAGCTATAATCATTACCACCAACAACAACACCCTAATCACCAGTCATAAGATTTCTCTCTCTCTCTCCGACCGGTAATAACAAAACCACTATTATTACTTATACCTCTACCCCACGGCTGTCGAATGCACTGCTATCTTGGACCGTTCCCTGCTCCCTGCTCCCTGCTGAATGGTCGAGTCCTGACAACAGCGTACAGAATTAATTTCCAATTTTGCTCCGCAAGGAAATCTGTTTGAAATGGAAGAGGATATTAAGTTTCTAGGCTTAATTTCCCAGAAGACGTCTGTGGAAGTTTCAGGATCACCAGAAGCTATAAATTGGTAGCGTCTTCATTTCGTTTCCCTTTTACCCTTAAGCATCGAACTCGTTCCTTTCACTTCCTTGCCAAGCTGTCACATTAAATCCTTTACTGTCTTTCTTTCTAAATCAATTCTTTTTCTCTGTTTTCTTTTCATCTCTCTTCATTTCTACGTTTTAAACTTCTTATACACGTACAAATAATTCTGCAAAATATTTCCAAAATTCTTTCTATACACGCGAACGTTTTACTAGCGTTCAGCAAATTTCTCTTAAGAATATCGATCTGCCTCTTCTCAAATTCGATTTAAAAATAATTTCACAATTTCTTCCTTCTTTGGAAATTCCTTCTTTCTTCTCAAAGACGATTCATGTTTAACATTGTATCTTACTAACCACGATAAAAAAAATAATTCGATGGTCTCTTATACAGAATGTTAACAAAAGAAAAAGTTCCAAAAATCTGTTTAAAATCTATTTAAGATATTGACACACACGATACAGAGTTTTGTCGAGAAAGACAGATTTTACTACTGCAACTAAGAGTCGACTCATCGGTGAAAATTAGACACTCATGAACCGATTCAGCAGAAAGTGTTACTGGAGCAAACAACGCAGAAGATCTTGCGCTTTTTGAAAATACACCTGCTGAAGCCGAATCTCTGCTGCATAGTCATTGGCAGACAGCAACAGTTATCAATCTCGACATCAACTTAGATAAAACAGAGTTCATGTGTTTTAATCAAGATGGTGTCATCTCCTCATAATATGTCAAACCTTTGAAATTCGTTCACCAATTCATATAGCTCGGTAGCAATATCTCATCTACTGAAAGCGATGTCAATACATGTTTAGATAAAGCATGGATTGCTATTTACGACTGTATGAATATGATATTACAGATAAAATCAATCGAGAATTCTTCCAAGCTGTAGCTGTTTCTGGACTACTGTATGATAGTTGCACCACTTGGACTTTTGAAACTCCTCGATAAAAACTACAAAAGGATCCTACGTGCTGTTTCGAACAAATCCTGGAAGCAGCATCCAACAAAACAGCCGCTGTAAAAGCAACTTACCTTCAACTCCACAAGCGATGCAAACAAAACGTAAGGATTAACTCATAAGTGACATACTCCTATGGAATCCGACACATGGACGCACCAGAACTGGTTGACCAGTAAAAACGTATATTCATCAGCTCTGTGCGGACACTGTATGCCATTTAGAGGATTTATCAAGAGCAGTGGTTGATAGAAACTGATGGCGGCAGTGAGAGAGAGAGAGAGAGAGAGAGAGAGAGAGAGAGAGTCAAAGGAAATTGTGTTTTCGGCATGTCTTGATTATGATGGTGATGATGATGATGAAACTGATTATTTACCTTCACAATGATCCAGCATTTCTCTTATCAAATTAATTTTGTTTTGGTCCCTTAGAATAACTGCAGTTCGTGAGAAATAATTTTGAAACGTTTTCACAAACAATTAAAAACAGTCTAGTGTTGAATTTTTAACTCCTGGCGGCTGTTCGTGTGAATTTCAATGGGTTGTATAGGTAACTAGCTCAAACACGCTCCAATTTTTTTCGGATATTGATGGTCTCACAGAACTTTCAGCTTTAGACAAACGCCATCTTGTTTCAAATTTCTTGTAAAAATCGTCGACGGATTGTTTAGTTGATGGTAATTTCCTGAAATGTATTTAAAAATACCATTGGCAAAAACAGAATTCATTCAGCTTAGTTCAAGACTACAAAATGTCTCCCCATAACTAGTTTTTTTCTGGTAGCCTGAGAGGCACTGGGACATCGAGTGCTGTCGAAAGTCATGACAATAAACTTCAAGTGTTTTTTTTTACTTTTTTTTTTTTTACTTTTTTACTTTTTCTTATAAAACTAAGCACCATGAATGCCAATATCTTCAGTGGTATTGGAAAAATTGATGTTTGAAATTTTCTTTAGTAGACACTCTGTATATCTTAGCTTTTTATATCTCTTTTCTTTTATCTTTCCCTTTCTATTTCGAGTGATATTTTGGATTAATTTTTCCTGCTTTATATTCATCTCTACACTCTCTGTTTCACTTTACAGACACATTCCTTCTTCATTTGATTGTTTAAGTTTTACATTCTCGTTTCCCTTTCATAGGACTTTACCTGCCATTCTTGCTTGTTCTCTTACTTTCTTTTTCTTATATTGTCATATCTTTATATCTTTACTTAACATTGGTAATTAAAAAAAGAAAAATCAGCAGCCGTAAGCGGGACGAGTTGAGGTTAAAAGTCTGACCGGAAGACTAAATGCATTAAAATACGCTATAACTGACAACGTAGCGTAAAACTAACACTTAACGTAGGTTTGAAATCATAAAGATCTCATCTGTGATTTAAGTGGTCGAGAGAGGGTTTCAGGAGTACCACCCACAAAGACGAAAGTTGGAGTTCGTCGTTCTGAGAATCGTATAAAAGAAGTTCAGTCTCTTTTGTGGCTGGAGACAGTAGCGAGAAACAGAAAGAAACTCAAAGACCCGAAAAGAGTTTGTTCTTACTACAACAAAGATCTGTGAATCACCTCTCAAACAGCTTGTAACTGTCATCCGTTTCAGATGTATTCTCAGTAACTGAACAGGAAGAAGAAACAAAAGGTTTTATAATTGAGTCGAGTTGCTCGTGGTGTCATGGCTACCGTCGTAGGAAAGGAACTAGGTGATTCGAGTTCAAACTCTTCGAAATGCAATGAATCCAGTTCTTCTCCCTCCAGTTATAAGTAAATTGTAGATTAGGGCTCTTTAACCATGGTATGGCAACCGCTGTTGGAGAAGGAAAACTCAGAATTCAAATCCGTTAAATTCCGCTTAGAAATTAGCCTTGTTCTTGCTGAGAGTTTGAGTAGGTATATAAAATTATACATTTGACTCGAATTGTATTTTTACGTTTTTCCACGCCCACTAGATGATCATTTTATCGCCATCATCAATAAAGCAGTCTTCAATGACAATACTCAACAACTTCTTCACTGAACACAGTCTAGTGTCATGCCAAAGACTCCATATTTTTATGGGTGGGTGTTCAGCTATCTTCTTTTAAGGGCTGAATTTGACCTATTTCTAGATCCTGACGACTGTACGGATAGGGTGGAAAAAGTGAATATTCTCATCTTCTTTTTCAGTAACTTTGGTTAGTCGCAACATTCGAACATATTTACAAAAATACACTGAAAACGAATTTTTGTGGTTATGCTTTATAAGAGACGAACCTCTTGGGGGTTTATGGCATATAGTTGCTAACCTTATACACCTCTTCTTTTGAATTCAACCTTTTTCCTTCTTCTAGTCCAGTTGTCTTACCGCAGAACCAAATGGTTATTGTCGAGGGAAACGGAATCGGTGACTCAAGTTCAAACCCAGGACATGGGTGTTTTCAATGTCCTTGGGAAAGGTATGAATCACCCTGTTATCGCCACCTCCAGTTATGGGTTAATAGTCGGGAGGACTAGGTTCATTAGCCTTGGTTCGGCAACCAGTCAAGGAGAAGGAAAACTCTAACTTCAAACCAGGGATATGCTACTTAAAAATAAACTGAAGGAAATAATTTTCATTTACTGTTTCTCTCGAAGTGTCTGACCCTCAATCACCGCCTGCTAGTACCTTTAAGATAAAAAAAGGTTTGGTGTTTGTTTGCAATAATATCATTTTTGAAGAATAAGGTCAGGACTTAATCATATTGGTACTAGGGCTCGACATGATTCGCCAACTGATCAAATTAGGCCTCTCTGACCACCTGCGTAAATCAAGGACCGAAATAGAATGTTGCAAATCACGTGACCATAGACTGCTCAGTTAACAGGATCCCGTCCTTAGGCATTGTAAGTCGCCACCCAAAGCTAACAGACCTAGGGAGGTGTCTAAACTTTATGCAGAGGTACTATCGGTGTATTATAGAACCCTTACAGGGCGGCCAAATGTTGAATAAAAATTATGGAAAAATATGGAGTTATAATATAGTCAGAACAAATTTTTAATTTTAATGATCCATCTAGAATGACTCATCTTGGTATTTAACGTTCTTTCACATCGATTGTACTCTTATCTGTTTTCAGGTCAAGTAGCAATTTTTTTACGATTTTCACCGTCTTCAATTAAAAATCTGATTTGAATAGTTTCTCTCGTGTATGGAAAAAAGTAATTGGCTTCACGAATCAATCAGACAGATGACATGAGCTTGGATAAACTATTAGTTCCATCATTTCAATCAAGTTGTGCTCATAATGTTTGACATTTTTTAACGAACACTAGAATACTTTATTAGATAGAATTTATTAAACTTTGCTTAGTCTGGTACGCGGATAAACTGTTGTTCTTAAGGAATTAACCTTATGCAATAAAAGAAATGAATGAAGTTATATTGTCTCAAAGCGCTAGTGGCTTAATACATATTCATTTTTATCGTCCATCTCTCCAACATGATATTAAATGATGGGTAATTTATGAGGAATAATATATCTTTAAAATCTCATACTTGTAAAATTAACCTGTGTTAACTAGTTAAATATTTCTGCCGCATTATCATGAGTTCTTACACAGAATTTGATTTTTATTCCATTTTCATCGCATGTATCATCATCATCAAGTCATATCTACAGCACTGATTCCTTTGACTATCTATTACCATCTGTCCTCTGGATGGCACTCACTATCCACACCGAGTTAATGAATGTAAGTTTTTGCTGGTTGGCCAACACTGAAGTGGCTATATGAAGACCATCAAAGAAGATCGAGTATGAGTTCGTCATTTTATAGCAGTGCCCTGCATATCTTACTTGGATGATTTGTGAGATAGGTTGTAAGTGGCCATACAACTGCTCTTTTGTTGTGTAAAGTTTGTTTAGTTCCTATCAAGTTTTCTTCAAGCGTTTCGTTAGAGTCAGAAGAAATCCTTTTTATTTTATCAGAGAAATCAAATTTCTTTTACCTGTGAATAGCAGTTCATTGCTATACCTATGCGTGTGTTTACATCGAGTTTCGTTTCGAACATACTCATCATATTCAAATATTACTCAGTTGAACGTGAACTTTAAGAGACAAGGGAAAAAATCCTCGAAGAGTCGTAGCTAATGTACCGGGGTGCAACATTGTAATAAGCAAGTTCAAACTCCACTCACGTGACTACGTTAACTTTTGGATCTTTGGGAAAGGCTTGAACTCCCTAATCCCTCCACCTATGGGTTAAATAGTACCACTATTATTTTTCTATAAGGATATGTTTGGCATTAAGTAACCCACGAAGGTTGATATGTCCTTAAATAAACAAAAACGCTTACAGGCATGTATTTTGTACGTGTTCAAAGTCAAATTTAGCATGGACCTTTTTACTGACCGCTGCGCCCGGAACATTTTATTTACCACGGAGTCGGTGTGTCCCTTCTACATGGATTGTCTTTTCGACTCAGGTGTGTAGTGGCAAAGCGATGTTAAGCCTATTTGTAAAAGTTTTTTTTTCTCTAAAACGTGCTTCTTCGTACACATCACGCATTCTTCAGTAAATTTTGTTTGCACTTCTCAGCCATCAAAAATTTTATGATAGAACTCTGTTCAAGCCTGGGGCACTGTTCGATTTACTATAATTTTAAACAGCCTTAACGATTAGGCTATTTAAATAACCTTAAGGTTTGGTTTCTTTGTTTTAATGGCATATCAACCTTTGTAGGTTATTTAATGCCAAAGCTGTTCTCCTAGAAGAACAGTAGTGGTACTATTTAACACATAGCTTTGAGAATTAGGGGGTTCATACCTTTCCCAAGGGTATTTGCCCGAAAGTGAACGTAATAGCGCGACTGGAGTACGAACTCGCGTACTACGATTCCGCAGTCCCCCGTTTTACCATTACACCACGAGGGCACCCCTAAATAGCCTAAAGATTATTTCAATATCGCAAACATTGATATGTCTGCGATATCAAAATATTTTTCCAATAAACAATGCAGAGTTTACATTTATGGAAAATATATATCTTGTTTTTTTTTAATATCCTTTATTTATTGAATCATCCGCGTATATTTACATAGTAAATCATTCTATATGCACGTATGAGCAATTAAGCAAAATAAGCCAAATTAAATATTCATGCAGTCTTGTGTTTGCCGGCACCGACAAAGAAATTTACGTTTTTACCTCTGGCTCTTTATTTTACTTTACGGCGTCAAACATCTCTCCAAATACGAGAGCTAAATTAGCTGTGACTGTCACTGTTTCATAAGAGAAAGACATTTATTGATTTGGAAGGCCTCATGACCTTTATAGTGTCGCCAGTTTGATCCCAAAAATAACCCATAAGGAAAGTAGGGCCTCCTTCTCTCCAACATGGAAGCTAATGCCGAGAGTCATGAAAATCAGCGGGAGGAGGTACAATGGGAAAATATTCAACAGAAGGAAAACAGTTAGAGTTTTGAAATTAACAATACAGAATCTATTTTGACTAAAAGAAATCTGAAGTCTTTTTGTTGACTCGAGAATGGAGAAGAAAATGATTTAAATGAAAAATGATGTAATTCTCGAAAGTAGTTGAGTGATTGATTGATTTTAACGGCATATCAACTCGTCTAACATCATTTTATGGTAACAAGTAAGAGAATTATGTTCATATTTATATTTTTGTGCAGTTTTTTAATAGTCATTTGTTTTGTACACAGTTATATGGTTTTAACTAATCAATAATAATCCTTAGTAAACAATTTTATCTTCAAGTAGATGTTCTTAATACAAATAATTTACAGTTATCTGATACTAAGTATTCCCAACCAATACAAATAATTTTCCCACTATTGTATGGTTTCTAGAATTCTTATTTGATGGTTATATGGTTTCAAGTAATTATTTTTATTTAATAATAGTCATTTATTTTCACTGTATTACAGTTTCAAATAAGTAATGATAATCCTTAGTCAACAATAATAGCTTTAAGTAACTATTCTCAATACTTATTATTAACGGTTATACAGGGGCCCGACAATATTTTTCGGACACTTTAGTATTCGACTTTCCGAGTACCATAGAGTGGCGAAATTCCTTCAATAGAATAGCATAAACATATAAAGACAATACCTGTAATAAAAATGGAAGAAAATCGATTAGGTAAGGAAGAATATTTAATTTTCATCATTTTTTACAAAACACACGCGACATTATTTTTCGGACATCGTTGTAAAACTGTTAATAGTCTGTAATATCACCTTTTTTCTCAATAACTTTTATCAATCTCTCTTCATAATGATCAAACATATGAACAATAACATCTCTACGTGTTTCTATTAGTTGTTTTTTGGCTCCTAGTATTCGTTCCCATAGTTGAGCCTCTTTCAGGTCCATCATAGACAAGTTGCGCAAGCATTTCCCAAATATTTTTTATTAAATTTAGATCTGGGCTTCTTGCAGGCCATTCCAAAGTTGTCATATTCACTTTAGCCATCCATTCTTTCATGAGTTTTGACACATGGATGCTGCAATTGTCTTGCTGTAGAAAGAAATCATTCCCCATCTCTCTTCTTATCCTTGGTTGGGCTTTCTCGTCCAGCAACTGTTTGTAGCTTTCGCTGTTCTGTCGTCCTTTCAGCACCTCCAACCATATATTTCCATTAGTAAAGATCATACCCCAAACCATAACTCCTCCTCCTCCCATCTTTCGTTTGTTCAGTACAACAGGCTCACCCCTTCTCGACCAAGTACACCATCCATCGGGCCCATCAAACGTGTAAATATAACCTTCTTAAAGTCAACATGCTTTGTTAACCACCTTTTAGCACACTCCAGTCTTGCTCCTTTGTGTTTCTTTGTTAGTGTAATTTTTTCCTTAGCCTTAACCAATCCTATGCAGCGTTCTTTGTACTGTTCGGACGTTTACATTGCTCCTTCACTTTTCTTGCTGTAACTTTTTCTCCTGATGTCAAAAGCCGTGTCACAGTCCTCTTCATTCTCCTTTCAGTCCTCTTGCCAATTGATCTTTTTCCTCCCTCTCTTCTTTTTCCGCTCGGAGTTTGTCTTCAGCATGTATTCGACCGTTGATTTTGACATCTTCAAATCCATGGCGATCCTTCTGATGCTGAGGCCATCTTCCCGCTTCTTCCGTGCCAAACAAACGACTTCTTTTGAATGCATTTTACCTCATTAAACTTAATTGTTTTGCCAAGAAATGTCCGGACTATTTATGCTGTTAGATTGTCCGATGTTAACATAGTAGTAGGGGTGCCAGTGCCCCAGAACAGTGTACAAGCAGAAAATTTGCATACAGCAACATATACATGAACATAGCTCTTAATAAAATAGGATTTTTTGTCATGTCCGAAAAATAGTGTCGCGCAGGTTTTCGCAAAAATCACAGAAAACTAAAATTATCAAAGCCAAACTAAAAAAAAATGATTTCACTAGCAGTGGATTTTCACTCCGCAACTACGTACTTACAATCTCAAAAGTTTTTGGCCATAGTGACCACCTTGAAGTACTTTTTTCAAAGTGTCCGAAAAATATTGTCGGGCCCCTGTATAGCATAAACTATTCCTTCTGAATATGAATAATTGAACTATTTAATCCATAGATGGGACCTTGAGAGTTGTAACTAATACGAGTAAGAATAGAGCTGGGAGTAATGGCAACGAAGGGATACTATGCACTCTTCAATTTAGTTTAGTATCCAGGACGCTATTTGTTTTGCCGGCAGGGTAGGGGGCTTATTCTGTCTACTTAACTAGTCCTGTCTACTTTACAACTTATCCATAATAATTTGGGAAGAAGGGACGGATTCATGTCTTTCTCAAGTACGTTACCGTGAAAACAAACAGTCGTGCTCAGAACTTGAACTCAGCTAATCGGGTTTATTTTCTTCGATGATAATGTATATACCCCAAGCACCTCCCTCCTATATAGTTCTAAGTAGTTATAATCTTTTATCATCATCACCATCATCATCATCAAAGCATATTGATGGCATGGATCCCTTTGACTCTCTCTCTCTCTCGCCATCTGTCCCTATTGGCCATCGTGCTTGGTAAGTCCCTGGACAGCACCCTCTGTCCACAAAGAGATGATGAATGTAATTTTTTGCTGGTCAGCCAATGCTGGTTCATCCATTGGAGAACTTCGCTTATGAGTTTGGCCTTACTTTCCCAATAATCCTCAGCATGCTTTGAACGTCTTACGTGGATGGATTGTGAGATGGGAGGCAAATGGTAGTACAACTGCTGTTTTGTTGGGTACAGCTTCGAGGATTTTTTTCAAAACACCACGCAGCATCCTTCTGTAGCTTTTATCAAGCTTTTTACGAGTGGTTTTCCGTCAAAGTCCAAGTGGTGCAACCATACAGTAATACTAACACGGCTAGTGCTTTGAAACTATTTCTGTTTGATTTTTTCTGAAAGATTAGATTACCATTATGTCATTAACCTCTCAACGCTTTAACAGTGCGTATTTTGACATCTGTTCCAAAAGATGAGATATTGCTAACGAGGTCTCCTAATTTCAGAGGCTTGCAATTTAATGAGGAGATGGCACTATCTTGATTAAAACACATGACCTTCTTTATCTGAATTCACATAGAAACCAATGCCTCCTGCTGCCTGCTCTAGGCGATGTAGCAGAGATTCGACTCCCTGGAAGCGCTAGATCACCTGTGGAGTCTGCATCAATAATAGTTTCTGCAAGATAGCATATAGTTTAGTAAATGTTCTTAATACAAACAATTTGACCACAGTTATATGGCATAATGGTTAGAGTATTCGCCAATGGCCCGAGAGACCTAGGTTCGATCCCAGGTCGAGTCATACCAAAGACGCAAAAAATGGTACTTGATGCCTCCTTGCTTAACACTCAGCATTATAAGGTACGGATCAAGGGTAAAGTGGTTCAATTCTGGGAAAGAAATAGCGCTCTCCCCTACGCCTTGGTATAGTAGCTATTGAAAAGGGAGCCTTCGGGTCACCCTTGACGAAAATCGCCAACTTTACTTTACTACTTATATGGTTTTTAACTAATACTAATAACTTCAAAATGAATTACAAATGGGATCTGAACAGGTACTACCAAATGCGGTCAGAGTGATTCTGGGAACAATGGACCTCCAGAACTGGAGTCTTCCCATCAGATACAGTTTGGTGTCATACCCAGCATACAAGATAAAGTTCAGTCGTCATTGATTTTAATAAGTTTTCTTACACATTCAGTTTCATTACTTATAAGACAGAACTCATAAAAGCAGTATGGGAAAGAGTTAACTAAAGTTCTGTATATTGCTGAGGGCATGTTTTTCATTAATATTTCAGATACGTGTATACCGCGGAGTTTATAAGTAAAAAGGTCGACTGATGTAATTTGAGGCTTACTCTTGGGTTTGAATTCTTGAAATCAGATTAAAGAACTAATTCCTTTATCAGGTTACATCTTGTGAGTGATACGTGCGATCTTGCCTTGTTTCTCAATATTTTACAATATTTTTTCGCTTATTTGATCTTTCTTTTTTTTTTTTCAAATAATAATTCTTTTATTCTGTGATTCCTTTATTCTATAAATCTGATATTCCAAGATTCCTTTATTTTTCTTAGAAGTGTTTGCTTAACTCCTTTTTTCTTTTTTATTATGTCAACTTAGTTTGTGTTTCATGACGTGAAATTGTCTTTTTTTTGGTAATCTTTTGCAAGTCTTATCTTCCTTATTACTGCATCTGACGTTTCAAGTTCTTCGAAACTACTTTTTCAGCTTATATCGCTGACGTTGCTTTCTTCCTGTTTTTATTTTCCTTTCATTCGCTGTGCTTTTTCCTTCGATTAAAGAACTCTCCCTCTCTCTCTCTCTCTCTCTCTCTTCTTTTATTATTATTTTCTTCTTCACATCGATATTTTCCAGATTGTTTCTTACTATCTTCTTCTTCTTCTTCTTCTTCTTCTTCTTCTTCTTCTTCTTCTTCTCAATGATTTTCCTTCTCGTATTCCATTCTCTTCCTCTTTCTCACGTTCATATTTCTCATTATTCTTCTGTTCCTTCTTTGTCACTTTCTCCTTAACAGCAAGTTTTTCCCTTACTATTCTCTTTTCATATTCCTTCACCTCCCTCTTCTTAACAGATATTTTTCTCGTGTTATATTCTATCTTCTCTCCTTTTCTCCTCCCCCTCCTCTCTGTTGTTAACTTTTTCTACTTTTTGGCTCTATCGACAACTTCCTCTCCTCTTTTCCTTTTAATTGGTCTTCTTCCCTTTCTTCTTTAAAACCATTCAATCTTTTCTTCTTCCAATTCGCCCCTCTTCGCAATATTTCCCACCTTCTTTCTTTTTCCTGGTCGCCATGTTGAAAACGATGGAATTATCAAATATTCCTTGTGCTTATCCTCATTTCCTGGCGACGTTTTTGCTGCCAAATCTGTCGACCGCATCTAATCGATCGTTATTCCAGCAATTGGACACTAATTGTATTAGTGCACCTTTCAATTGCAAGTCCAATCTAAGAGATTAACATTCTGATCAAATTAGGCGCCGGACGTTCAATCTCCTATATGGAAATCATAGAAAGAGGTACATGGATTAATTATTCTGTTGCCTCTAAAGCACTTGCTGCTCAGTGTATACTCACATAAGGGTGAAAGAATAGAAGCACACAAAACACACACACACACACACACAAACAAACAAACAAACAAACACACACACACACACACACACACACACATATGGAAGGCATAAGTGAGGAAAGCACATTACGATACACGCAAGCATATACAAAATAAAGATCAGTGTACGCATACACTTTCACACAAGCTGGTAGATATATGCACATAAAATACATCGAAATTAACATAGAGATATGCATAATATGCACTTGCATGCACGCATATAAATGTTTTCACACGCAATTTTTCAGTCGATGGTGTTTTCTCGGATCTAACGTTCGTCTTCAATGACAGTGGCGCTCACACAGATAGATCGATTGAAACCTTGAAACATTCTTGCTAAGCTTTATCCCTGATAGAAGGCTACATTCATTGATCTCTCAGAGGGAATAAAATTCACTATCAGTGGCGTATTAGATTTACTAAGCACTTTCTAAGTGCTTTAAGTCTCCTCCTTACAATCATTACTTGGAATAGATTTGCTGACTCAACTCTTTCTTTCAAATATATATATATATATATATATATATATATATATATATATATATATATATATATATTGGACAGAAATATGACAGAGAAAAAACGGAACCATTCATTATTATTATCACAAATACACTGACAATATTTTAGAGAAAGCTTAAAAATCGTAAGTTTTTTTTAATGAAACTGAATTGATTAACATACTGAATTATTGCTGTCCCCAATTATCACATAATCTTTGTCAATCACTTGTTGAAAGCGTGACCAGACGCTGTCAGGCAGTAACTGACTCAAATGGATGCCATACTAAATATTAAGTGGTCATAAATTGTCATAACTTGTCATAAGCTACATCAATTGTCTTAATAAAATTTTCTGTCAGCTATTTTTTGTGCAATACGATGTATATATATATATATATATATATATATATATATATATATATATGACTGCCACAGTGAATTTGAATATGGTCATTGTTTGAAATTATTTTTCTAGATGTCAAGCAAGTTATAGACTAACTCAGTCCCATTCAATAAGCTTCAGCAGCGTGTATAAAAAAAGTCAGCCAACATAATTGATGTTACTTAAACCGCAATTTTTATATGAAAGTTTACTTCCTCGTGACAAGTTTTGGAAATCATCACTCACAGTTTTATATGACAGTGTTATATAGTTATTTACACGTTCATTCAGCATCACAACGACACAATATCAAAGACAGACGCACGAATAAACGACGCATGATAAAGACGCAGGAAGGACTTCTTTAGAACATATTTACCTCTCACTTTATTGCAAGGGTTCGAAAGGTTAGCAAGTGAGAGGATGCTGGAGACCGAACGTAAACTTCATATTTTGACCCCACTGTTATGACCGTCACGTTGTGTCTTTATTGTTCTCCTGATGTTGGGGTCTACTCCATCGGGGCTTTCCGAGTGCCCCCTCGGTCTGGTGTGGCCTTCCCTACCACATCTCGTCTCTAACCCTCTGGGAGTCAGCTGGCAACTGCATCGGGGTTTTTCCGAGTGCCCCCTCGGTCGGGTGTGGCCTTCCCTACCACATCTGGTCTCTACTGTCTGGAATTCGACTGGCAACTGCATCGGGGGTTTCCGAGGACCCCCTCGGTCGGGTGTGGCCTTCCTTACCACATCTGGTCTCTACTGTCTGGAAGTCTGCTGGCAACTCCTTTGGGACCCAAACTCAACTGAGTTAAATAATAACTCAACGCCCACACGATCGCCTACTGGATCTTTGAAATCGAATGTTTAATCGTCATCAAGCGGAAATAACTGTCATGCAGTTCAGAGGTTACTCTCTTCCGGTGCATGACTGTAATGGCACAATGAAATCTTCACCTTGTCCCATATCATAAGCCTTAATCCGCCCACGCGATCTCTTTCGATTACTGGCCGTTGGAATGTGTCACTTCCTTCCGGTGTATCACCTTGGAATAGTATTTTTGGGCCGGGTCGAGGGTCAAAATATAACAACAGTACCTTTGTCGTAGTTGGATAATTTATCAACATATTGGGCCAACCACTCTCAGTGATCGAATGGTCTGGTCCAGCTTCGATGCACAAAATTGTCTTCTTGCACATCTGAGCATCGATGTGCTAGATGAACTTGTACTCAAAAAGAAGGTTCTATCTTTTATAAGTTTTATTTTTCTCCTGTTGGGTGTCTAGCCACCCTCTTTCGAGGTTAAGCCTTTTGAAAGGACTAGTTTTTTCACTAATTACTCGACCATGCGGTAGGTAGTACTGGGTTACATGGTACAAGGAGCACCCCTCCAATAACTTCACATCCCCACACACATGCCTCACATTCTTTTTTTCTTATTCCCTCCCTCACTTTAAATATATATATATATATATATATACAAATAATAATAATTATTATAATAATGGGATTTTGAGATACAAACCGATCACCTAATCTCGGCTAGACGACCAGACCTTATAAAAATCAACAAAAAAGAGAACTTTCTGAATTGTAGACTATGCTGTTCCGGCTGACCACAGAGTAAAATTGAAAGTAAACGAAAAGAAGGACAAGTACCTAGACCTTGCTAGGGAATTGAAAAAGTTGTGGAACATGAAAGAGATGGTTATACCAGTTGTTATTGGTACTCTTGGTACAGTTACCAAAGTATTGATACAAGGACTGGAAGACTTTGAAATAAAAGGACGAGTGGAGACCATCCATACAACCGCATTATTTAAATTGGCCAGAATACTGAGAAGAGTCCTGGAGACTTGAGGAGACTTGTTGTCACTCAAACTTCAGTGAAAGACCATCAGCTAACGCTGGTGTGAAAAACGCTCAGGGAGTAAAATACCTAATCCCGGCCAGAAGACCAGACCTCATAATAATCAATAAAAGAAAGAGAATCCGCAAAATTGTTGACTTTGCTGTCCCGGCGGACCACAGAAGAAATCTGAAGGAAAGTGAAAAGAAGGATAAGTACCTGGACCTTGCTAGAGAATTGAAAAAGCTGTGGAACATGAAAGTAACGATTGTGCCAATTGTGATTGGTGCGTTAGGCACAGTAACTAAAGGATTATTAAAGGGCCTGGAGGACTTGGAAGTTAGCGGACGGGTAGAGACTATCCAAACGACAGCATTGTTGAGGACGGCCAGAATACTGAGACGAGTCCTGGAGACTTGAGGAGACTTGCTGTCACTCAAACTCCAGTGAAAAACCATCAGCTAATACTGATGTGAAAAACTCTAGAGGAGTAAATAATAATAATAATAATAATGATAATAATAAAACTGATCCATTGATCTACTGGGAGGTTATGAAAGCGATCTATTTTGAACATTTTCATTATATTTATCTATGTATTTCTTCATGATCTGCTAAAACATATTCCGGGACTTTTATTGTTATTTTATAATGTAACATTATATAATGAAAACGCATATTAATTGGCATAACTCATTAATAAACTCCCCTTCACTGAAACTCAGAAGCCAAAAATGAAATTGCATACATATATATGAGATATATTTGTTTTTAGATTTCTACATATTTATGTTTTTGGTTACATATGTTACCAAGTATACGTATACGTGATCCTCTCTCTCTCTCTCTCTCTATATATATATATATATATATATATATATCTTGCTTTCTTTCTCTCTCTTTTTCTCTTTATATATATATATATATATATACTTTGCACTGGAATTCCACGGAAATTGTATTCTGGGTTTCGTTCAGTGTAATAACATATCTTATCAATTAAGTCAAATCTTACATCACAAAATTAATGCTTCGTTACTATAAAGTTATGAATTCAAAGTAAAAAAAAAGACAATACGAGGAAGCTACGTCTTGATTTGCCATTCTCACGATATGACGGAAAACCAATAAAGCCTTCTTGTAAGATACTGCAAGGTAATCTGTGTTAGTGATAATGATGCGTCAGCTCCGAAACTACGGCTGACCCCCAGTCATCATCTGATGAAGGTTTTGCTGACTGCATTACTGGTACTTTTTAGCATGCTTATATATATATATATATATATAGTTTGGTTTAATAGCATATCAACCTTCCTAGTTTATTTAATGCAAAATCCACCCGTATAGAAGAACAGTAGGGGTACTATTTAACCAATAGACAGGAAGTTTTGACATTTACCAAGGGGTATTAGTCCGAAAGTGAACGCAATAGTGCGACTGGAGTTCGAACTCACTTACAACAATTTTACAATCCAGCATGTTAGCCACTGCACCACTGCAACTTCCCATATATATATATATATATATATATATATGTGTGTGTGTGTGTGTGTGTGTGTGCATATACAAGGCACAATTCAAATGTTTGGTAAATTAGAATATATTCATCAATCTGTTTATGTCAATTTAAACAACGTCTCTTGCTCAGCATTTTATAAATATTACAGAATTAAATTCAAATAGTTTTAAATCATTAAAGATGAATTTTGATAACTGAAATTTTAAAAATTAAATTCAAATAATTTTAGATGATTGAAAAGATGAATTTAGATAATTGAAATCTTTTAAATTAAATCAAATTAGATATTCAGATTCCCTAGAGCAGATTCTAAACAATAAGGAACAAACTCAATTAACCCTACAACAAAGGAATATTAGGGAGCAGATTTTTGTATTATTCCCTGTAAAAATCCTTCAAGAAACATTTATGAAGGCATTATTGTGCTTTTAAAAAGGATTATAATTTAAATGTACTTGAATAATAAATTACTTTTCACACAACAATAATATTTTCAAATCCTTTAATTCAAAAGTTTAATAACAACGAGAAACATATTTTTGACATTTTAATTTGCCCTTTTTAAGGTTTTATGCGATTGATATTTCTTATCATTAAAGTTTTTTTCAAAATCATGATCTAACAATACTCACATTGGGTGAAATATAATAACAGATATATGAATACACCACCAAACTGGTTTTCTCGACTTATCTCTCTTCCATTCCATCGAATATTTTTCTATTCATTATCTTCGCACAGTTTTATGAACAACCCAACAGAACCAAACTAATACAGAGATACAGACAGAGAGACAGATAGAGCACCTTATATATATATATAGAGAGAGAGATGATTTTGCTAAATGAGCGAAGACAGTAAACTCCTTGCTCATAATTAATAAATCCTACTCAGCCAGCAGTAGAAAAAATTAACTCGACAGGAAATAATAATAAGACTGATTAATATTATTGGAGGAATTAAAAATCAGAGGAAGAATGGAAACCATACTGATATATAGCGTTGTTAAGATCGTCTTGAAGAATATTGAAAAACTGAGGACGTTTGCTGCTACTCAGACTCTTATGAAAGATCACCAGTTAAAACTCATGCAAAAAACTTGCAATTAATGAAGGAATAAATACCTGGGCTGCACCCCTCGTTATATATTCGGGACCCTTTCTGAAGTGGACCACAGAAGAACTGAAGCAAATGGATCAAAGATCAAGAAAACTAATGGCCATGCTTAAGGCATTACATCCCAGAGACGACGTTGACAGACTATATGTATCAAGAAAAGTGGTAGGAAGAAGACTTGCCAGCATTGAAGACAGCGTTTACGCATCGATACAAACGACTCGAAGATTACATTGATACTGACAACACGAAGACCAACAGAATAACAATAACTAGAAAACAAATATGGGAAGAAAAACAACTCTATGGTCGTTTTAAACGACTAATAAACAACATATCACGTGAGAAATCCGGGACATGGCTAAGAAAAGGAAACTTTAAGAGAGAAACAGAATCTCTCCTAATAGCAGCATAAAACACCGTCAATAGAACCAATCATATCTAAGTGAGAATAAATAAGACTCCACAAAATAGCAAAGGTACGCCATGTGGGGACAGAGACGAAACCATCAATCACATAATAAGCGAATGCAGCAAATTAGCACAAAAGAAGTATAAGACTAGACGCTACTGGGTGGGCAGGGTAATCCACTGGGAGATGTGCAAGGAATTGAAATTGCACCATACGAACAAATGGTATATGCTCAACCCAGCATCTGTCCTAGAAAATGACACACATAAACTCCTATGGGACTTTGACATACAGGCAGATCACCTAATATCGGCGAGAAGACCAGATCTTATAATAATAAACAAAAAAAAGAGAATTTGAAAAATTGTCGACTTTGCTGTCCACAGAATAAAACTGAAAGATTGTTAAAAGAAGGATAAGTACCTCGACCTTGCTATAGAACTGAAAAAACTATGGAACATGAAGGTGACAATTATACAAATTGTGATTGGTGCTTTCGGTACAGTAAGTAAAGGATTATTGGCGGGACTGGAGGGTCCGCTGCAACTGCAAAATTACCAGATTAGAAATCGTTTTTACCTGTTAATTTACACTTAGTTTGTCATTCTGACCTTGATCGTTTGTTTTTTTTTTCTTTGGGTTTTATGGCATATCAACCTTTGTAGGTTATCTAATGCCTAATCTATTTTATACAAATAAACAATTCTTTTTCAAACAATTAAGTTTAGCATAAATACACAGTTTAACTGCCAAAAACTTTTCTATTTTAAGCTATTCAGTTTAGTTAAACAGTTCTATTTCAAACAATTCAGTTTGGCGTATGTACAGTTTCAATGTCAAAACAGTTCTATTTCAAACAATTCAGTTGAGCATAAAAAATGAGTTTTATTTCAGACAATTCAGTTTAGCATAAGTACGCAGCTTAACTCTATTTGACCCATAGACAGGACCGTATCAAGTGCTACCACTCCGGGCCAGATTAGACCTGGGAGTGATGGCAATGAAGGAGTACTCTGCATTCCCCAAAGCTCCAGCATTACTGGAAAGTCACTATCAGATTGTTTAGTGTAATATCCAGGACACTTGTTGGGTGGGGAGGATTCTGACCCATCTGCAGAGAAGCAGTTGATGTATTCTACAGCCTCATACGACAGGGAAAGACTTTGATTAAGTGATATCATTTATATCTCAGAGAATTTTACACGTTTCGTTTTCTTGGGCAAATTCCGATTTGTGCATATACCATTTCTTAGTATGGTCAAATTTGAATCTCTCACACAATTTCCAATAGATCACCGTTTCTAATCAGCCGTGCCTTGTCTTGAAATTCTGTGTCAGCTTACTGCATTCACTTACATGTGTGGATCAACCGTTTCATCTCTACCTTTATATTATCTACACTTGCTATTCTGTTGCATATTATCAGTTTTCCTTTTGATATAATTGGTTTTTATGGCTTTATTTTGTAATGATATTAAAAAAGATTCCCTTTGTTGTATAGTATACTACGCGTATACAAATATACACGGGAACATAATCAACTGATAATAACGACTTCAATAACGAAAGAATACACTTCTTTATAGAAATCTCTCACACTTTATTTTCAAAAAGGTGATGTTTGTTGTGTGTGAGAAATGAGTGGAGATAAGGACGGACTGCTGTATTGACCCAAGTTCTTCTCTCAACTATAGCAGCACTTCTATTGCATCTTGGCTTGGGTTGTTCAACCGAGGGTCACTAAGGGCCCAAAGCCCTCAGTCTGCTGCGGGTTCTCACTTAGGCATCCTGTCTCCAACTGACTCGAACCGCCCGGGCACCAGGTTATATTATTTTCTAATGTCCACCTGCTTCCGCTGTTCTTCCGCTTATTCACACGGGTGCATCTCTTGATTGACAGCTCAGTCGAGGGTCAATATATAACAAGTTTATCTCTTGAGTTTTCCCATTTTTATTATGTCCAGGTCATCTCATGTGCAATCTTTCTAATTTGTAACTTAACGTCTTGAAATATCTAAAGAGTAATTTTTCTTCACATTTTCTTTTTAGATTTTATTGTTTAACTTTTAGTCCTTAAGTTGACATTATTATTACTGGCTGCTGCAGTTAAGCTTTCTTTGCTCTTTTTAATGTATTCTTTGAGTCATCTTATTTAGGTAATCTTTAATGTTTGCAAGTCCTCTTTGTCCTTTTTCTCTTGACACATAGAGTCTTTCTTTGTCATCTCTCGGGTGTAGGGCCTGGTGCATAATAATAAAAATGTTTATTGCTGTTGTTTAACTCTTTTCGAGTTTTTCACCTGATTTATCTGGTAGTCTTTTACAGAAAACTGAGTCTCAGCAAGTCTGGTTAGGTCTCTGGGGTTATTCTGAGCATCCTAAACGATCTTAACAACGCAGTGACCTGGATAGTCACGGTTTTTCCTCTGATTTCCTATTCCTCCAAGAATTGTCCAAAGCGCACCAATAACAATTGATATCCTCGTCAGCACGCTATATAGCCTTTTGAGCTCTTTAGCAAGATCCCTGTATTCGTCTACCTGTTTGCATTCTTTCGTTTTCCCTTTTCAATTTTATGGATCTCATTTTTAGGACCGATTTGCATTTGTGCATATAACATTTGTTAATATAGTCAAATTTGAATAGCTTGTACAATTCCTAGCTGACCTCCTTTCCCACCCAGTCGGAACTAGTCTGGTGTTCATTTTGTGTTTGCTGCATCAGTCTTGCCTAGTGCAACCGTGTAGGTTACTGGTAGACAACCAGACATTTGAATTCAAACTCATAACTCCGGGTGTGCAGGTGTGATTTGCATGTCGGTTTCACCGTGAGAAGAAAGCGTGGGAGGACGATATTGGTGGCATCATTGAAAATGACACTGGACCCTATGTGACAAGGTTTAAGGACGTTTTGTGAGATTTTAACCTAAAAAAAACAACCTTGTTCTTTTCACCTGCTCTAAAGTTGGAATTAAGTTCAAGCTCCTAGAAAACGGAGTTGAGTTTCGAAAGGCTCGGGCTACCATAATTATTTGGTGATAAGCACGCTGCCACCGAGTCATACTTCTACCGGACCTCGTATGAAGAATAATAATTCAATAAAATTTTAACATTGCTTCTTCATCTTCTGTTCCCTACCATCCACAAGATTAATACCACAGGTGTTTTGTTTCGTAGGTTTGGGCAACTTGACTCTAGATTGGCCCGTGATCACACTTCTGAGGTTCACGTGAGGATTGAACTGAGAGGAACTTGCAATACATCATGCCATTGAAGGCATCTTAACTTATGTATTTTTGTTACTGTTCTCAGTTAGACTTCCCAGTGTTAAATAGTGTTTTTCTACAAGAATGGCTCTGGCATGAAATAACCCAAGAAGGTTGATATGCCATTAAACAAAGAAACCATGAACCATAGTTACACTTGCGCTCACTATTATTCCCGTGGCGTAGAGGTAAGCGTGCTGGACTGAGATATCATAGTAAGTGAGTTCGATTTCCAGGCAGGCTATTACCTTCACTTTCGGACTGATACTCTCGGAAATGGTAGGAAAAACCTAATCCTCCCAGTTATGAATTAAATAGTACCACAACTGTTCTTCTACAATAACGGCTTTGGTATCAAATTGCTCACTAAGATTGATATGCCATTAATAAAAGAAACCAAGCGTTCATATTCATTAACAGTTTCATTAGTTCAAGAGACACTTGAGACAGTTACACGAAATTTGTTGAGTGGCTTACGTCATTGTATCCACTTTTCTATTCTTTTCCGTAAAGGAGTGGAGAGAAAGAGAGGGGGAAGGAGAGAAGTGGGTGAGTGAGTGGTCCACTTTGGTGCTAACCACTCATTGTCCTTTTGATTCCGTCTTTGTTTTTCTCTGACTTTTTAGGGAACCCGTATTTTAAAAACCCATCGTATTATCCACCATTTGCTTTTTTAAAATTTCATGACTACCATGAGAATTATTGCACCAAATACCATTCTATATTCTTCTTTGCGAAAACGTCCTGTCAGTGTGGCTTATAATATGCTGAATCTATTCCCTGCAGAGGAGTAAGAATCTCCTCCTCCCGAAAAAGCGATGTCCTGAATCAAATGATGAGGCTCTCGGTTTGGAGATCTGGGAAGTGTAGAGAACTCCTTCATTGCTATTACTCCATATTCCTCTTTGATCTGGAGTAATAACTCCTGTTATGGTCTATTGGGTCTATTAGATCTGTTTAAAATTATTCATATTCAATAGGACTGCGAGCAAAAAACTCTTTAGAAACAACTACACAAAAATGTAAATATAAACGAACAATGAATGCGATTCCCTAACTTCTGCGAGTAAAATACCCCCAGACGGGCTGACGTTGTTAAGAATCAGTCAATCATTCATTGCTAAATTATTTGATAGCAATAATCGGAGACATCCCTTCATTTAAAAAATATATTTTCCAATGTTTATAAAATAGTAGAAATATTGGGCAGCACACTGTATACCAGAACGGATTTAGCTCCTCTAACTTCATCACTTCTCTAACTTCTATCTAATGATGGGCGAACTAGGCTATCAGACCCTGGCCAAAGAGTTCCGTTCTCACGTGTTGCTCTCATACTATTGGTCTTGCATCAAACTAATTTAAGCCTTGTAAACTACTACTACTACTTGTACTACTACTACTACCATGTTTCTGAACCATTGCTCTAAAAGAGCACCTTGCATAACATAATGTTTTCCATTTAACCGACTCAACCATCACTGACAGAATGTGACACAAGGTCATTTTTAAGCGAAGAGCTGCTGGTTATAACTTTTTCTTTCTCCTAGACTGGTAAACACACCAGGGCAAAAGAATGCTGTCTCTCAAACTATTTTCCTATCGCTGGGAGAAGAACTGATAGATTCATGCCTTTATCCAAGCATTAACGCGAAATGAAACAAAAAATCTCGTCCAGGATTTGAACTTGGATCACCGGTTTCATTACGCTTAGAGCGCCTTCGTAAGTAATAATGGTTGGCGAGTTATTTGTGAGTTTAATTTTCCCAGAGCTCCCCATTATTCTAGCACTGTGCCAAACTAAGGTAAGCTAAGTAAATGACAGTTGATTGTCTTTGTTTCTTATTTTTTTCTCTAGGGAATCACTATACAACAGCGCTGTCTTTCCTGTTGACCATCAAGAAGCACCAGCCGGAAGTGCGACCAACAGTTACTGGGCGTCGATCAGGTGCCTTCTGCTGGACGTCAACGGAACACCTGCAGGTGATGACGCAAAAACCTGGTATTCATACCCCATGTTTATTGATCGAGTAAGTTACATTTCCTATGAGTAATTATGGCGTAACGTTGCACTGAATCCACATTGATAAGTCCAGTTTGGACACGGGAGAGTCTCTATGGCGCAGTGGCAAACGCGCTGGACTATGACATTATAGTAAGCAAGTTCAAACTCCTAATGTTCACTTGTATGCCCCTTCTTATTGAATTTGGTAGGTTGTCAGAATCAACACTCAGTTGCGTAGTAAGTTAAGTAAACTTCTGCCTGAAGTCTGAAGAACGAAAGTTACTTAGGGCACATTAGCGAATTCCATTGCATCCATGTGAGTAAGTCCATTCCTTGGATTGTGATTGTTTGCTGATCTATGACTGAAAATATTAGTATATAAAAACCAGCTTCAACTTAGTTGTGGCATTGGTTCTGTATTAAGTTACAATCTGGCCCACTGGGCTGGGACGCACTTCGGCTGGTCATGTTGCCTGATACGTGTATCAGGTCGCGTGTGTCTTGGTTCTAGTGGTAGTCGGTTGAGGCCGTCTGACATTGATTCCGAGAAACCGGCATTCATGTCACACGAGCTGTGATCGGCTCTCCTTGAGCTTCAGGAGGCCGACCCCAAAGCTCTGAACTTCTCCGGAGGGGCTAGGTTATTCGCCTGGTGCCTGCGGCACCCTTTTTTTAGGGGAATGCCAATTGGGTTCAAAGCATTTTTAGAACCTCTGGGCGTGTATGGGCTATGGTCCAGCGTCTGGTTATCACAAAAAAGGCCATGTGCCATACTCGTGCATACGTGGGACGCTCGAAAAATATCAGGTTACAGCATGTTTCATTTTTGTCTGCCGACTGGATGCTAGTTGGGACCACGGCAAGTTCGTGCTATTGTTATTAGTGTTGTTATTCTACACTTTTGACCTACCTAGCTACGGGTTAAATTGTACCACTATTCTTCTACAAAGACAGCTTTAGCATTAAATAAATCATGATGGTTGAAAGGCTATTAAAGAAGTCAAACCAAATCAAACCAACGAGTATGGGCTATGGGCTTAACCTGATTACACTCAACAGTTACCTGTAATTATTCACGGTAGACCACATCAGACATACGAATTAAAATAAGTGTAAGAAAAATTTTCATAAAAGCTTGTATAAAGTACATGTTTAAATTCCGGATGATTGATTTCAACAACATGACAACCCGTTTAGGGTTATTTTATGCCTAGAGATTAAGGAATTATGCTCATTAAAAGTTCGTATTCACACTGGATGTTTTTAAGAGCTTCTACTTTTTTTTATCGAATAATAATAATTTTTAAACAGCTAACAGTTACTGCTACTACCGGTCAGAGTGGACCTGGGAGTAATGGCTATACTCCACTCGCTCCAGATCTCCAGAACTAAAACCTCACCAGCAGATAATGTCATACCCAGAATACTTCTTTTGGTGGGTAGGTCCTACCCCTTTGCAGAGATTACAGTCAGCGTATACTAAGCCCCGCCGACAGGCCGTGTAAGCAACTTGAGGCCGGTTTGCTAAACTCATCAAAACTTTATAAATTACAGCAGGAGATACGAAAATCTTCATCATTATTTTTGATAGCAGCGGTATTGATTGATTAATTTTTTGTTTACATACACATACGCTTGTCAAGTGCTCAGCATACAAATAAAGTGAATGACTTGCAGGTTATCAATGATTACTAATAGTTATGAATCAGCATTCTGATCTCGAAAAAGCCAATGGACTGGTCAGTGCAGTGTTAATCATTTCGGGTTGCATTCAATTTACAAATTCTAAGTTCAGTTTGAATTCGAGAGACGCGACTCGTGAACGGATCTCGTGCACATTCTTTTTTCCCATCGACCGTTGAGTTTTCAGATTTCTCCAAGCGTAAACATAGAAATCTTTTTCTTTACTCTTTTCATCAAAAACTGTAGAACAAAAATGGTTAAATGAACCTCAAAAATGACTAATAGCTGAATCTGATGATGATCTTCAAGAAATATCGATATTTAGCCTATGATTAAAAGTACATCGCGTGTCTTGTTAGGTAAACACACACACACACACACACACACACACATATATATATATATATATGTGTTTGTGTGCGTGTGTGTGTGCGTGTGTGTGTGGGGGGGTTGTTTCAAAACCTATGTTATCATTTGAAATGTACTGGGTATTTCAGAAAAGTTAATATCATTTTGTAATCTAATAACTTGATTAATTCTCGTTCAAATGATTTAAGTAGTTTGTATAGAAATAATTCAAAATTTTTCCAGCCAATAGGATTTACATATCTGGAAACAAAGCAAAAATATTAAACATTGAATTTTGAGTTTTTTCTACTTATAGTAAAATTTGAGATCGTTTGAACAAATATTGGTCAAGTTATACGAGATGAGATGAATTCTTCTGAAACCTCCAATATGTATGTATGTATGTATGTATGTATGTATGAAGCATTTGTCGAAAATAACGGACAAGTATTTGTTATTTACTTTTTCCTTTGTCTTTTTGGCGATCGAGCTAGACTGCAATTATGACTGAATGCAGATATTTTCGACAAACTTTCAAGAATTGTTCTGTGGTCAAGTACTTTTGCGACCGTTACTTTTTGAATAAGTGTATTTGTTGAGTGGCTTGCATCATAATATAAACTTTTCTATACTCTTCCGTAAGGGAGAGGACAGAAAGTGGACACTCACTAACAAGAAAAAGACTAGTAAAAAACTAAACCCCAAATCCTTCTTTGTCATTTTCAGCAAAATATTCCAAAAGAATATGTTGATTTAATTCACTATATATATATATATATATATATATATATATATATATATATATATATATATATAGGAGGAGCTCTAAGGGAATGAATACGACGCTTCATGTTCAAAACCTGGATGAGGCTGTTTGTAATTCCCATAGAGCTAATATCTTTGTGAAAGATATGAATCAAATTACAGTCCTTCCAGCTATGGATAAATAGTAGGGTTGACTGCACTCTTTAAGCTTGGTTTGGCTGCCGGTCAACATGGAGGAAAACTCTGAATTCAAGCCTGTTAAAATACGCTTAAAATTGACCTTGTGTCACATCCTGCTCGTGCGGAGGGGTTGGTTATGCACACACACACACACACACACACACACACACACACACACACACACACACACACACACACACACATATATATATATATATATATATATATATATATATATTGATAACATGGTTTGCTAATGAACGCATAATCGAGAAATTGATAGTTAAAAACCACAGTTAACTCTGTGCCTACGCTATCATATATATATATATATATATATATATATATATATATATATATACCAGAGATTATCCAAAAGTAAAGGTTTTATTCATTTCCTCGGAAAATACAACAGATTCAGTGACCTCAATATCACAGTTGCAATGGAAAAGTTTTCAGCCTGAAAACCAACTACCATATCACCGTATAAGATAAATCAGTGACCCGTGTTCAAATCGGAGACGACGCTACTTGCGTTTCATTTTACTCTTGAGAAGGGCATGACTTTGTCTTCCTCTTGGTTCTGGGTAAATAGCAGAGCAAATTGGGTTCTTTAGGCTTAGTTAAGTAACCAATCTACGAGTCTACCAATCTATGACATCAAACCTGCTTAACTTTGCTTTAAAATTGACCTTGTGTCTACCTGGCAGGAGGGTTGGCTAAATACATTAAAAAATTGCCATTATCTGTGAATTTTTCACATCAATGAGCAAGAGTCTATATATATATATATATAAGGACTATGAATATCCAAAAAATGAGTGCTAAATGCACGGTTATTTGATACAAAATATACCTGCATATTAATTGGCACAATACCACTAAAATCTAAATTTAAATATAAAGAAAGAAGAATAGTTCCTTGGAACAAGTAAGGAATTGAATACATTGAAAAAAAAGTAATATATCTAAAAAAATATTCATTCGAAATTGTAAAAAAAAATTCAATTTAAACTAAAATTATAAAAACCCTATATTGTTTTCATATAATACTCATAAACCTGAAATCCGGTTACTAAAATGAGATAAACAAAATTAATAACGACAAAAATCATAAGAATAAATTTTTAAAAAATTCTTAGCCGTTCATTTTTAAGTAAAATAGATCACAATGCGATATAACGTAAAATATACCGCCGGCGTTTAACGGAAAAAAGGAAAAAGTAACCAAACTCCATTTGAATTCCATCTGACAAGCATGCATAAGCAAAATAAATTCATTATGGAAATGGAATACTTTTTCTACATTTCTTGCTTTTGATATATATACATATATATATATATATACCTTGGTGTCATTTAAATTTATTTCTGGCTGTGAAACCATCATCAGATGTAGACGAAAGAAAGCTTTCTTATGTAAGAACACACAAATAATTTTTTTTTTCTTTTAATATAAAAAGATTTTTAGCTCAGTACGTTGAGTGTTGATGCAAAATTAATTATACAGCGATAGCCGTTGACATTGAGCACTCCAGCTGGATACTCCTACCGCTTAGATTTCCTCTTCGGATTATATATATATATATATATAGTCGTATGTGTGTATATGTATGTTAGGTTAGGTTTCTTTGAATATCACCTAATATAGGTTATTTGATGTCAAAGCCATTCTTGCTAAAGAGTATCAGTGATACTATGTAACCAATAGCTGGGGGGGTGAGGGGTTTCATACCTTTCCCATGAGTATTAGTCCAAAAGAGAACGCAACTGAAAGACTGGAGTTCGAACCTGCTTACAACGATATCACAGCCCAGAACATTAGCCACTACACCACGGGCACATCTCCCGTATGTGCATCTGTGTGTGTCTATTATTCTATCTAATAATCTACATTAGTGAACGGGAACATTTTGTTCTGTTTTTACCGTTAGATGTCATCGGCAGTGTTCACTCTGAACTAAAACTAAATTAAAAAAAAAATAAACAGATCGTTTTTGATATATCGTAACATTTGTTCTATTTGCACCTATTCTTTTATACGAAAACTTTCGTATTTCCGTTTATTGATTCTAACTTTCAAAGATGTGTCCTTACCCATGAGTGTCTGCTTTCAGGCCAACTAAAAACAGCCTTCAGATAAAATCTTCTGCTTTGAATAAAATGAATTACTTTTAAGCTTAAGAGAGTGAACAGTGTTCATTGGTTGTCCAGTACTTGTAAGTTTGGTTAAGAGATTCGAGTTGAAGGAAAATGATGAGGTTCCAAAGGGTAAAACCTGTATATTTACAACCTCTACAAAATTCATTTCAAATGAAAGAAGTTTATGAGGCGAGAAAAATGAAAGATTGCAGAGGACTAGCTTTCCTAATTGTTATGTATCGTTGGGGGGGGGGTGAAGTTCCCTTCCCTGGTTATGACGTTTGTCCATACGATTTCTTAGCTAAGGTAAATGAGTATTTAACCAACCTTCACCCATTATTTTCTTAAGAACCTTTCAAAGATCTCTAAACATTCACTGAACATTTTAATCCTTTTTATGTTTAAATTTTAGAAATCGAATAAAATTCACCATTTTAGCTTAACGGTATTTGGTTAGGTTTGATCCTTGAATTTTATTGAGTAAAGCATGTATCTTATTTCTGGTAAACATAGAAATAGGGTCTATGGATCCTCTCCATCCTTCTCTCTCTAGAATGGTACGAGTGATTAACAAACTAACCCTTCATTTGTTTCTCTAGCTCATTTTCTTATTGAAATTTGGCTGTACACATCAAGTAAAAGAAGGAAATGTAATATGAAAGAAAAAAATGATTTCGAAATGGTAAATGAGTCATAACAAGGGTAACATGTATCATAAGGTCAATTTTAAGAGCAGTAAAACTGGTTTGATTACAAATTTTTCCTTCTCCAAGATTGGTTGCCTAACCAAGGCTAAAGAATCCAGCCTGCTCCTGCTATTTCTCCATAGATGGGAAAGAGGAAAACAGATGAATTCGTGGCATTCAAGGGAATTTGCGAGAAGTGAAACGCAGGATTTAATCTCAGATCGCCAAGTCCATTTTCTATGACGATAACCGTCAAGTGTATCTGCTCTTTCAAACCGCAAATGAAATTTGTTGGAAAAAGTATTAAATGTTCTCTCTACCAACCAACAATTATTCTCCTCTCATTATTCTAATCCGCTTAAAAATTGACTTTGTTTCGCATCTTGCTCGTGACGGCGAGATTGGGTTGCTCCGATACTACACTATGATCTTATCTTCAGAAGATGTTCTATACGCAAATAATCGCATCAAAATGACAGAAACTATGCTAGTTAAGAGTAAAGGAAATTCAAAGACTACTTTTCACCTCGCAATAAAATCATATTTTCTCCACTTCCATTCGTTTCTGGTCATAAGATCGTTGAAATTTTAGGCGTTTTCGAATTAAATTCCCATCTGTGCCACTTAAAAGGCACTCACAAGGACAAATAACAACGCCATAGATTATGCCTTTGCTGCGATGAGAGCCGTAAATCTCGTCCTTTTGTTGAATTCAAAAATTAAGATCTAAATAAAGCAGAACCTTAAGATCCGAATAAAATGTAACCTTGACTTTTTTCTCTCCCCCAAAGTGTTTATTAAAGAATTAGGGAAACCGGGAAACATTTCTACTTAATTGGAGGGCAACTCTGAAGCCTTGTGATGTTAAGAGACTGAAAGAAGAAGAAGAAGAAGAAGAAGAAGAAGAAGAAGAAGAAGAAGAAGAAGAAGAAAGGGATTTAGGGTTCAAGGTTCTCCCTACTTTCTTTTTTTTTTCTTTATTTTATTTTATTTTATTTTTGTTCTTTTCTTTCGGCTGATGATAGGCCTTTCCATTGACAAGTAACTGGTTGCACGGCCTACGTGCCTTTCGAAGATCCTACTGCTGCTACTGTTGCTGAATGCATGTGCTTCGAGAAGCACGCATGCGCCATCGACTGCAATCAATCTTTTTCTTTTCTTTTTTTTTTCTAGAGCGTATTGGAATGTTGCTGTGATTTTGCGCATTCGCTGTCCTCTGCAGAGAGCTTATCCTCCACCGTCTTCTGCCGCCCGCTCCACTCATCCCTTCAATCTTTACTCTTTTATTTCTATTTCTATCGATCTATCATCCCAACACTTGTTGTTTACGACCTAAAACCACGATATAGATTTTTTGATTATATATATATATATATATATATATATATATATATATATGTGTGTGTGTGTGTGTGTGTGTGTGTGTTTGTTTGTGTGAATCTTTGAGCAGATCTCCCAATCTTTGCACATGAATGATCTCAAAAGATAAATAGATAGATAGATAGATAGATAGATTGTTAGTATTCTCTCGAATACGGTATATACTCGTATATAAGTCGACTTGTCATTAACTCATCTTAGTAATTAATGAAAATTTTTGGAGACAAATGTGGCTCCTAGTCCACAATATGTTCAAATTTTAACCGCACGAAATTATTGCTCGTGTATAAGTCGACGTCAAATTTTTCCCCAAAACGAGGTTTTCAAATTTTTTCCTATGCGTTGCTCTTCCAGGCATATAAAAGGTAGAGGGAGAAATAGAAAGAGAATGAATGAAAGACTGTATTATGTAATATATATATATATATATATATATATATATATATATATATATATATATATATATATATGCAGGACTGTATATGTCTTAAATCGTAGATTTATTTATGTACTTTTATTTATTAATATATTGCAAATATATAAAATTGTACATATATATATATATATAGTCATATATATATATATATAGTTATATATATATATAGTTATATATATATATATATATATGCATATAAGAGCAATTTTATACACTTACAATATATTAATTCTATATTATACAGTAATAATAATAATAAGAAGAAGAAGAATGATTAAAAAATTTTATGGTGTAATATCTATATATATATATATATATATATATATATATATATATATATATATATTTGCATACATATGTATATGCAGAAATAACTATATTGCAACGTCTGTACATTTCGTGCAAACACACGCACACAA